>JBBPLG010000251.1:0-30643 GCA_038089695.1 Xanthoconium separans | reverse complement strand
GTACGTCCGCAAGAGACGCGTGCGTGATTTGATGGGTTGGCTGTGTCATTGTTTCGATGTGTGTAGTAACATGGTATTGGTTTGGGTATCGCGTATAGGAATAATGTGAGATTCTCGTGCTTTTCGTTTGCAGGAAACTTTCGAGCAATCGCCAATCAGCACTCGACCGACATGAATATTGGCAATATCTGGCGTCAAGCTCGATGCAAGTAGTTTGTATTTTCTATCCAAGATCTTGCCGGGGCCTCGCATTCTAGTCTGGTCCCCAGACTACTTGCATTCCTGAGCTCGATGACAGTTTCGTTCTTATACACCTTCCATATTTGGGGCACGCCAAAGAGAACAGTGTGACGTAGACTCGTGACCAGTCCGCTATGATGGCAGAAGGCCGCGATCCTGCGGATGCAGGCAAGCCGTCGATAGGGCTTGCCTCATCCGCAGGAGCACGGCATCTTTTGCCGTCATAGCGGGAGTCTAAGTGTGACGTCAGCGTCCCGCTTGAACTGATTAGCGATGCTACGAGCATCACGAAGCACACGATTCATAATCTCAAGCTAAAACAGATGCGTACGTATAACGTCGCTGAGTCACCCCAGGCCCGGAAAACATACGCGTACTCTTTTTTTTTTTAACTCAATCAACCAAAACACTGAGTGGCTGACTCATTCAACTAATCAGCTTCAAGTATAAATGGATCGTGAACTGGACCTAACCAGAGGAACAACACCATTTATTCTACGCAACTTTTACACATGTCTACTCAGAAAGCGCTGTGGCTCCCCAAGGTCGGCGCCGAGTTTACGCTTGGCCCGAACGACATTCCAGAGCCTGGTCCCGAGGAAGTCCTCGTCCAGCTCGAAGCCATCGCGCTCAACCCGCTCGATTGGAAAGTCCAACAGTCGGGCTTTTTCATGATCAAGGAGTATCCAGCGATCCTCGGTGAGGACGGCGCGGGTGTCGTTCGGAAGGTCGGCGATGGGGTCACCAACTTGTCTCCAGGCGATAAAATGTCAGTGCTTTGGTCCTGCGGTGCCTGTCGTTGTGCTCATTTCGCGCATCGCCAGATTCTTCCAGACATCGTTTGGGAACAAGTACACTACGTTCCAAGAATATTGCTTGACGAATGCACAGCGGGCTGTCAAGGTTAGTAGTGGTCGTCCGTGGTATTTATTCTTCCCGCCCGACGAGATGCTCTATAGATTCCGCCAAACGTCTCGTTTGAACAGGCTGCGTCCGTTGCCGCCGGTTTGAGCCCGTTCGCGGTGGCCACCTATGCCCAACAACCTGAAGGGTTGGGTCTCACACCTCCTTTCGAGGAAGGTGGTCTCGGCAAGTACGCAAACCAACCCATCGTCATCATGGCCGGCGCATCCTCCCTTGGACAATATGGCAAGTTTTAGTGTTTAGCACTTGCGCCGCTGTACTGAAAGGCTTCACCACGCATAGCTATTCAACTTGCAAAGTTGTCTGGTTTCTCGCCCATCATCACGACAGCGTCGCTGCGCAACAAGGACTTTCTCATCTCGCTAGGTGCGACGCATGTCCTCGATCGGACGCTCTCTGCTACCGCTTTGAGGGAACAAGTCGCTCAAATCAGCCATGTTCCTATCACGTACATATTCGACGCGGTGTCCCTCAAGGAGACCCAGCAAGCTGCATTGTCTTTTTTGGCACCAGGGGGCACCCTTGTCGTTACTGGGAAATATGTCAACGGGGAGCAAGACGAGAAAAGCGTTCACATGGTCGTCGGATCGTTCCATTTCCCGCAGAACCGGGCACTCGGTGCCAAGTTTTCGACGGCGCTCACGAAATGGCTTGCAGAGGGGACGATCAAGGTGTGTTGGTTTTGCGTTTCAGATTCGATGAGCGAGGCTGACGTGGATTTGAAAGCCGAACAAGGTCGAGGTGTTGCCAGGAGGGTTGAATGGCATTGCGGTTGGACTGAAGAGATTGGAGACGAACGGCGTTAGCGCGAGCAAGCTTGTTGTTCGTCCGGCGGAGACGGTGTAACGAGGTGGACTTACTAGTACATTAATAGAGGAGTAATTATGTCCGTTGATGTGATGCAAGCTAGTGTTCCCGATCAAGTTGAAAGATTGTCGCGAGTCATGAAAAGCCCCCAGCAGAAGTCCGCGGTTTCGGCGCAGCTACCGCTGTATTTCTAATCGTGAGCCCCTAAACGCCTTTGTCTTCCTCCTCGATGTTTAGAACGTTTAGCACGCAGGCTATAGCTGAAAATTTTACTAGTGATGAAATACTATTCCAATATGGCTCCCTTTTGACTCCTGTGTCATACCAGCTGCCGGAATGCCCATCAGAAGGGGACCAGTTATATACATCCCGTCACAACGATCTCATCCGGGGACTTTTTCCCGAATACCTCATTTCTGCATCACTTTCATCTCGTGGAGGCACCATACACCACTCTTCCCCTGATCTGGCTCAGCAACTTCTGCGCCAATGGACCAACCGCTTCCTCGAGGACCCCACATTACAGCCTAATTTTCGACACGAGATCCTTCTCGCAGATTTCTTGATCCAAGTCACAACGGCATGTATCGAGGCTGCAGGAGGGACGCCAGGAGACATGCGCGGTTGGATGTGTCTCGGAACTGAAGATGACATGGCCGTCGTTTGCATGGACGCCGCTTTCCACAATGCCGGTCCTGATCTGGCAATGGCCCACGCCAGCATCGTCTACGCCCCAGACTACACTGCTATAACCGACTGCGCCATTTCGCAGGCCAATCTGTTATTTGGTGCTCAGGGCACTCGGAGATGGGTCATCGTGGTCGTCATTCATTCAACAAAGTTCACCCCATTTTTGTTTGCCCAAGGTGGCTCCATGCAAGGTGCCTCGATGGATTTCCGTACAGAGGCTTACGCATTTATTCAGCTTATCCTTGGGTTGACTGTTATTCCTTCACAATACCAGGGGTATGATACAACGATTGTTAGTCAAGGACCATCGCGTGCAATATCGTCCCCGTATGGCAATCTGCCCATCCAACTCCTTCTTTCCCAATTCGATGATCCATCTGGAGAGGGCAGTACTGTGAGGTTATTGAAGCTTTCCTCAGATCAGGTACGTGCAAATTTCACAAAGCGATGTGCATTCTTCACCATTATAGCAGGTAGTTCGGTTGTTTTCCGACATCCATCCCCAGACAATCAAGTGGCTAAACGGGCTCAACCCAAACGTGAAAGAGGTCGGAATCGTCGTGAAAGATAGCTGGCACGACCCCCAACCAATGAGGGAAGCAGTCATCCTCACGATGCTCCAGGGAAAGGGCGTCAAAGGAGTCCCGAGACTCTTGTTTGAAGAGATTGTGCCCCCTCCGGATGCAGCATCGTATATTATCCTTGGCGCCGATGGCAAAGATAGGAAAAGATTTAATTGCGTGCCATTTTGTAGCGAGTCGGGATGCATCCGCACACATCCAGGCATGACGCGTTTACTGGCGGACTGGCATCCAGATGTGAATGGTGGTGCTTTCCGGTCCCGTGTACATCTCCGGCTAGGTATCTACCCGTACGGTTCTCCCATTGTGCAGTTCTCATCCCTATATGAGTTGTTCACGGTGATGATTGATATATTGACAAGTGAGTACACATTCTGATGATGAATCACTCTGACGCTCAACGTGGTGCTACCACCAAGCTCACTCCCAAGCAATGAACGCCGAGCTGGGGTGTAACGCTGCCTGTGTAGGCTGGAAGGTTCTTCATCGAGATCCCTCGATCTGGACTTGCATGATGGTCGATGCAGAGCACTCGGACTGGGGTCCGGACGAAAACAATGTCAATACGCGGAGGGGCCTTTTGATTGATTGGGGCTCGGCTTTGGCACGAAAGAAGCAACCCACTAGCCCTGATGACGAACGAGCCGACAAGGACGCTCAAAGGGTGAAAGTAAAGGAGAACGCCAATGGCACAGTCAGTACTTGAGGAACATTGCTCGTCACGGTCATTCATCTTTTGCTTATCACAGGGTCCGCACACTTGCATGGCGCTCGAACGGTTACTGCGTCTGGATTTCTCTGACATGGACATCAAGGAAAACCATGATCTCGAAGGGTTCTTTTACGTGCTCACCGCTCTGTGCACGTGGTTTGTTGAGCCCTATACACCCAAGGTTCGTCCCGTCCTTAGTATCACACCTCACTGTGACAGAAAGCATCGCCAGACTGTCCTGTTCGGCACGTTCCTGTACACTTGGCTTTGCGCTCCCTATCACCGTACTAGCCAAGCAAAAGATAAATGGATGCATCTCAGAGGTCCTTCTCGAGACGCGTTTTTCGACGCGAATATCAGTCCCTACTTTGGTCCTGCCAGGCGAGCCCTGGAACGCCTCTCCGAGCTCGTGTTGCCACCCACTTTTACACAGGTGGGGGAGCCTGACTCGGTTCACGTCACGCATGCCGAGATGATCCAGATCTTGAAGGAAGAGAGGGAAAAGCTGCCAGAGGAAGCGCGCGTTCCGCGGGAGCCTACGTCAAAGTGGAAAGAATCCGTGGCGTGCATCTCGTCGAACGGGATTTTGGCTGATGACGACGACGATGCGCCTGGTCTGTTTACGCCGAAGGTGGTTTACGATCTGTTTACGATCGACAACGGCATCGATGACGACTCGGACAAGGTGGTCGACTTGCCTCGAGGGTATTACAGGGTGGTCCCGCCTGGTGTCAGGGTGCAGACCGAGGCGGACATCCCAGCTCAGAGTGCTTTTTACGAGGATGTCTCGGTGATGCCAAGGTATATGTGCTATCCCATGTCAATGTGTCCGAGGTATTGTATGGCGCGTCCAGAGTAGACTCTCTGTTGCCTTTTTTTTTTGGTCGCGTGTCTCTGTTACTGTGTACGATCGGATGCTTTATTACTAGACGTTTTTCTAATGCGTAGAGCGTCGTGCCTCGAAAAGGATCGCACTGGTAAATCCTCAGGCTCGTGAATATCCGGGTCACTGCAAGAAAGAACCACGGCGATTTCTTATTATTATTATTTTTCCCGTAGACATGCACCGGACCTATATGACAGTCATTTCCGTGGTCATCGTATCGCTGTCTAGTCCGCCTGTCATGACGGGGGCGTTTCCTAGACAGTTGCCATATTTGAGTTGCCACAGCGATCGGTCAGATGTGAACCAATTCTACACTAACACTCTCAGAGTGCGTGCACAGACATCGATTCGGGTCGCAAGACCGCCGATGGTGGCGTTCGTTCGCGAGGTATCTCGATAGAGATGCTACTGACACGTTACACCGCGTGATGATGCATACAAACGTCCGTAGGATTATGGATATGATCGAACAAGCCCGCGGCAACGATGTCATATCAAGCTGACCCGCGTCCGAATCAAACCACCTCTCCAATTCCGCATGCCGGCACTCCGGTGATGTGCCCAATCGCCTTGCATCCGCGAAAACGCATCTTGGATATGTTCGGGCCGCAACGCCGTCCGTGCTTCGGGCGGTGGTAAGAAGAGCGAGCTGGTGGGCAACGGTGCATCGTCGTCGTCGTCATCGTCGTCCCCGCCGTCTCGTCGAACACGTTTCACCCCGTCTATGCCCATAGTGTTCGCTTTCCGCTTTCCGAGAAGAGGGGAGGACGTCGACGGGGTGTAATCGTCCCGCAGGTAGGATTCCTCGAGCGATTTTTTAACGTCCAGGCCAGCCAGGGTGAGAGAACGAACCATCTCGAACGCGAGAAATCCGACAATGTCGACCGTGTCGTCGTTGGGTTTCAAATCGAGATGTTGTGGCAGGTTGAGGAAATCGCGAAATCGTTTTGCTGGACGGCATGGAGGTCAGTGACATGGGACCACCAAGAGAGAGAGAGAGAGTGGCGCGCCGACCTTTGCGATAAGTGAAGCTGGCTTGTCGACAGTCGGAGTAGTGTTGGTATTCTTCGCGCGTCATTTGTCGGGTGGCGTCGTCGGCTTCTTTCAGACGCTGGATCGAGGCTTCGTGCGCTTCGATGTCGTCTTCGTCTTCTTCGTCGTCGGATTGGTGGCCCGATTGTCGGAGGACTTCAGAGTAGATGGTGGATATTTCCCAAGGAAGCTTGATGGTGATTTTTTGTGCCTTGGCCGTGAGTTTGTCTAGGAGGTGTCAGCAAGGCAAATTGGAAAGGTTGAGGCAAGTACCATCGGCACCGTCCTCGAGGGTTTCGACTTCGACGCCTCCACCGCCATCACCACCACTGTCCTTGGCATGCTTGCGGACGTCTTTCCACGAGAGGTACGTGCGGAGACGGTTGACTTTACCCCTGTCGTGCCGAATGAGGAAGATGAGGTCCTCGGCTGTGAGGTAGCGGGCGCCTCGTCGGTTTGCGAGTGCGCGCGCCTGAAGGATCTAGAGAGCCAACGTGAGCGGGTACGTCAAGAGTGATATTGGGGTGCTTACGAGTTCGATGAGTTGACTGCGAACAATGTCCTCGACGAGATTGACGGTCTCGTGATTGGGATCCTGAATTTCCCCAAAGACGAACATCTGCGAACGGATGGGTCGGTTGGGTGGCAAGGAAGAGATGGGACGCACCATCTGGGATATTTCTTGGGTGTACTTGTAGTCCCGTTGTCCATCGGGGCGTTTGGTAGTAGGTTGGGATGCAATAATGGGAGGGGCGGTGATGGTGACGGCGGACGTGGGCGCGGGTGCTGGGGTGGGTGCTGGCGCGGGTGTAGGGGGAACGGGAGTGGAAGGGACCGAGTTGGACGGTGCTGGCTGGGGTTGTTCTGGACGAGGTTTGTAGTAGTCCATGTCCGAAATGTTTCCGTGATTGCGTGTGATAAAAGTGACCTTGTCTTGGAATGTCGACAACGGCCGTAGACTTTCCCCGAAACGTCCGACTCTACCAATGATATTTAACGTCGTATCTGTGATTCGACATCGACGACGACAACCATGACATCCACCGAATTCGCAACACCGCTTGAGCTCCCGCTCTCCCAGGAAACCCTCGCCGCGATCAACGACCACCTCCGCCCCCTCGACCCCCCACAGATCCTCGCATGGGCCACCAAGCACCTCCCCAATCTCTACCAGACCACCGCCTTCGGTCTCACGGGCCTCGTCTCCATCGACATGCTCTCTAAAATCACTACCGCCCAACCACCGCTCATCTTCATCGACACTTTGTACCACTTCCCCGAGACGTATGCGCTCGTGGAGGAGGTCGAGAAGCGGTACGGGTTCAAGGTGAACGTGTACAAACCAGTCGGGTGCCAGACGGCGGCGGACTTTGAGGCAAAGTGGGGGGAGCGGTTCTGGGAGCGGGACGAGGACACCTATGATTTCGCAGTCAAGGTCGGTTCGTCGTCGTGCATCCTCACTCGACAGCATGATGACTGGTGCAGGTCGAGCCTGGACAGCGTGCGTATCAGGACTTGAACGTTCAGTCTGTGATCACTGGTCGGCGTGCGTCGCAGGGTGCGGATCGGGCATCGCTGCAGCCACTCGAGGTCGACGTTACTGGAATGCTCAAGCTGAACCCGCTCTTTGCATGGAAATTCGACCAGGTTCAGGAATACGTCAAAGCCAACAATGTCCCGCGCAACAAGCTACTCGATCAAGGGTACAAGAGTGTCGGTGACTGGCACAGTACGATCAAGAGTGGTGATGGTGATACTGGTGAACGTGCTGGACGGTGGGCGGGCAGACAGGAAAAGACCGAGTGTGGGTTGCACAAGGACTACTTTGCGATGAAGGCAAAAGCCAGGGTGCGACGATCGCGTTCCTTGTTCCGTATACTCAACTCACCCCAACACCTTCTAGGCTGCTGCGGCTGCACAGGGAGCGACGGCATAGACGATACTTGGCTAGATAGATATCCAGGCCTGTATCATTCCTGGACAGACCTGTGGAAACGAGACTATTGTTTCGATTGTGTCGGATCTTAGCATGTGGCTGGCTGTGTGTAACGATCGTTGCTCGATGTCATGTTGTATCACCAACCCCGTTTCATCTCTACAATGCCGCGTGCCCTTTACCCTTTGCCCTGTAGCACCTCTTTCCCGTACTATTTAAGTTGTATCGTCAGTCTCGAATAGAAGTCGTTCGTGTGACTCTTTTGTGACGCTTCACTAGTAATCGTTACTCTGCCCAGTCTCAGGGGGGTTACCGCTTTCGGCTCAGCTACGTCGGGTAAGCAAGCACCGCCACCGTAAATGACTTCTTGGCATCTGCCAGTCAATTCCTGTAACTTCGGGGGTCCAGTGAGTTTGGCAGTCACACAACTACACATTCATGTTTCACAAGCGAGGCACTGGCAATTTACCGCCGTATAAATGCCATGGCACATCCACCTTGGCAATATTCTAATCCTAATTCTCATCCATGGTGTTCTCGTCCAAGGCATTTGCCCTGCTGCTCAGTGCGGTATCAGCTACTCGCTCCAATGCTCAGGTGTTGGTGAAATTCCAAGTCGCCGAACCTCCACTCGTACCTAGCAGTACCCAACTCTGCACCATGATGATTCTTGAGTGAGTGTGAACACATACGTGCTCCGTCAATGTAACAAAACCATACCACCACAGGCGCACATTTGGAAACTCTTCCGGACAGTAAGTAAAGGACCACTACATACACGTCTTCGGGGAACTCATGACCTCCGCCTTCTCAAGCCCTGAGATCGTCCAATATTCGTGAGTCAACGGGGTTCCGTCCGGTGCGATGAACTAATAACTCATCAGTCCACCCACTGACTGTGGTGAACCTGGTTCATGGGCAGCGGTGACCTTGAACTTCACCGTCACGTCCAACGGCACTCAATACGACCGTCTCGGGGTTTTCACTTTCCAGAACACCGAAAGTGCGCGTAAACACCACTGCAATAATTCGGTCAAATCTCATTGAAAACTGATTTAGTTTGGCGCACTTCGACTCCCGAACCCGCACATCACGGCATTATCTGGACGCACATCAAGGATGTCACTCGCTATATCCCACTCTTTGCGAAACCAGGCACTTTTATCCTAGAATTGGACAATTTTTTGCTAAATGAACGGAAGGGGCAGTATGCCAGTGTGTATATCGACATCCTCTGTATATCTCATTTGATCTTACAGCCAATTGTCAACAGCAACACTCTATGCAACATTTTATAAGGCTTCGCAGGAGTATCCTACTGCAGGACAGTCAAACCTCATTGTCCCGATTTCCACAATGTCAAACAGCTCAGCCGATGATTCTTCGGTCCCGCCTGCATTCTCTGTAAGTCAGGTTGTCCATGTTGCGCTGTTACGATCTTAATCCCCGTTCTAGCTAGATGTCACGCTCCCTCGGAATACGGTGCAGATATATGCTGAACTTTACGCATCTGGAAACGGTGCCGAAGAATTCTGGGTAGAGCCATTTTTCTCCCATAGTGCGTTTCTGGAGCGTTGAACTATTGATTGTACAGTACGCCAACATCCAAGACAAGTACTTCTATGATCTTCCTCCTAATACAACATCCGGTGGTGGACCATTCCGCGAGGTGCGCTTACTGGTCGACGGTCAGGTTGCTGGCGTGGCATTCCCTTACCCAGTCATCTTCACTGGGGGCATCAACCCCTCTGTCTGGAGGTGGGAACTCGTGCGCAGTAATTGCCGCTCACTCATTTACTGTGTCTCTTAGCCCTATCACTTCATATGGTGCTCTAGACCTTCCAACCTACGTCCTAGACTTGACACCGTTCGCCCCCACTTTCGCGGATGGCCATCCTCACAATGTCACCCTCGACGTGGTCTCCGCGGAGGCGAATCATACGTTGAACCAGAACTGGTACGTCTCAGGGCTTCTTCAGGTCATTACGGATCCATCTGGGAAGCCCACCACCGGCATGATTACGCGCTACGATGTACAACCATACGCAATAACGGAGACAACGGCCAGCATAAATGGAAAGGACCTGAATGTTACGGTCCAAGCCCAACGTTACTTGCATATCGAAGCTACTGTCATTAGCGGAAGCGGACAGACAACCAACGTGGTGTTTCAACAAAACCTCAACTATACCAACACACAGTACTATCTCGATGACACGCATATCCAAGTCAGTGTCTAGAGTCGAGCCTTCTATCGTAGCCGTTGAATCCGTGTTCCTCTAGAACATTGCACAAGTCTCTTCGGGATCCATCATATCCCTTCATGACAGCGTTCCGATTGTGGTAGACAACTTTAACTATCCGCTTAACATCAACCTTTCCTATCTGGAAATCACCAACACCTCCCAATCATGTATGGCGCCATCTTTTTTGGACAGTTGGTATACTGATGAACATGCGAAAGTTCATACCTCGTTTGACAACTCATACAATAGACAAGTTGTCCCTGCTCCATTCATTCTAGGCTCGACGGTTGCGGAACGTCAGCAGGCAGGTGCCCGCTCATCAGTGCCTCCCAATTGCGCAAATACCTCATATCGGGTGTTACAGCTGGATATTACACGGTGAATACCACAAGCAATTCAGGGCATGGGAATGGAACAAACAACAACACATTCACTTACATCGATGCCAAAGGCAACACGTACGACAGAGAGGTGGACGCAGCCTACAATGTGATCATCTATGATCAACAAGGTGGATCGCTGGCTACGGATACCTTGCCTCCGAAATCAGCACCATCGATGGCGAGCATTGAGAATGATTATACTGTCAGGCTTCCAGGAGGCAAGCAATCGGTGACTATAGGCCATCGTTAGGCATTTGTATGGACACATGGATATGCAGAATGGTGCAACATAAAACCATCGGAGACTAGATCGTGTAGCACCTCTGCCTCTCTTTCCCCAACACTACCATGCATTCACTTGCAACGGAAATGTCGAGAGGAAGATACTGCTAGATGGATATCCAGGCCTGTGCTACCATTAAATAGTACTTGTGCTTGTATCGGAGTAGAGTCTGAATCGGCTGCAGAATCAGAATGATCAAGTACTTGCTCGTTAGACTCTCTCGCTTATTCTCCTTTCCCGCCATGACCTCCAATACCCGTCCGTTCCTCAACCCGACCTTGACCCAGTTTCCAGTCCTCCCCCGTATCCACGATGATCATATCAGAACAAAGGTCTTTACTCATCGCAGTTTCTACGCTCGCCCGAACCATGTCTTCGAGGATCATCAGGACGACCCAAGCCCAGATAACGAAAAGTGAGTCGTCTCGCCAGCGTGTTTCGCGTCTAATCGGCCCCGTACAGATTCGAGCACCTGGGCGACAGCGTCCTCGGTCTCGTTGTGACTCGCCTCCTCTTCGATACCTATCCTGACCTGCGTGTCGGTCCTTCAACGGTGCGTCCCGTATGGCCAGACCATGCCGTGCCCTTATCCATGATTCGGTAGAAAATACGCGCGCTTGTGGTTGGCAATGCTACACTCGCAGCCATTTCTCGTCGCTACGAGTTGCCCGCCCAACTTAGATTACATCCCGCTCAGGCCATCTCCCTCAGGGCCAGCATCAACATACAAGGCAAGTAGGCACCGCCGTCCGCAACCCGCGCCACCATCTCACACCACTCCCTACCCTTACAGCCGATGTATTCGAAGTCAGTCTCGTTCTGATCCCTTACCCCCTTGCTAACGACATCTCTGCCCCCCATGACCAGTCTTACGTGGGGGGCCTCTACCTCGATCAGGGTCTCGATATTGCTGAGAAATGGCTTAGATCCCTTTTCAAGCCCTACACCGCAGAAGCATACACTCTCGTACGCGCACAACACGGTCTTCCGCCCGTTCCTGACTCTCCCCCACCCCCATCGAGTGCGAGTGTCTCTTCTTCCGAATCCTCGCCTACTTCCGACACGCCGCCCGTGTCCACTAAATCGACAGCGACTCCCCCGCACCGCATACATCATCCGCATGCATCCGGCACGCCCACCACCACGGGCCATCTCGCACTCTTCAACCAGCAGCTTCAGAAATCCAAGCGCGAAGTCGAGTGGGTCTATAACGAATCCGACGGCGATGGTACAACCACCACTCCTATCTGGGTTGTTCGCGTCGAAGTCGATGGCGAAATCTTTGGTCGCGGCAAAGGCGGAACCAAGAAAGCAGCGCGCAACGAAGCTGCCAAGGAAGGCCTTGTTCGTCTCGGCATCGTCGTATAGACCATCATCAAGGTGAGTGTCGCGTACTGGGTTTGGTGTCGATTGTACATCGACACATGGCCAGGTTGGACCTCGTGCATGACTTCTCCAGACCCCCGCTGGCGGGGGGGCTCTCCTCCTGCGTCGGTGTGCAGAGGTGATGCATGGGCTGTATTGTATTCTCAGTCTTGTTCTCGTTTCTCAGATATCCTCGACTCGTTCAAACACCAATCGTGCCTGACGCGTACACTTTTTGGACATGCTATTACCCCAAGTGTAAATAGATCCTTTTTCACATTCCTCTGTGCATATGTCTAGTAGATATCCACGAGAATGTTATCGTTGTTGCTCAGTCGACCCTCGTAAACCGACTCGTCCAACGTCATCAATCGGTGGTGCACCCCACACGAACGTCTTCCGTGTCGGGTCCAACAAGTGTGGAAAAGCACGATCCAGCCAGGGCGCGAGCACGCCTCGAGGTGCGTCAGTCAATCCTAAATCCCGTCCCGTGGGTTCGTCGTGGTGTGCTGGGGACGTGTCTGCCGGCAAGAAAGCCCCGTCTCTCCCCTTCATCATCTCTTTTGCCTCTTCGTCTACGTCTGAAAAGTCGTCTTGCATGACGGCGCGAATCGAGTATGCCCAGACGGCGGTAGCAAACCCAGCGAGGACGAGTCCGGTGATGGCGTTTTGCATGCGAAAAGGTGCGCGTGCGCGGACAAGGCCTGGGGACATGACCTGGCATATGCGTCTGTGTTGGTCGAGGAACACGGACGAGAAATAAACTTACATAGCTACGAGGACGGTAAGATTTGCTTGCATCTTTGTGCGAGAGGTAGCGGTCTTGGGCCATGGCTGGCAAAACGAAATTGAACGCGTTCACATCCGACCCTACACTGGATTCCTATATGTGGCTATGCTACTGACCGACTAGCTTTTGCAGTCTCTCCAACTCCTTTTCTCGCTCAGCCAAAATAACCCTCCACCTGTCCTGCTCCTTGACAACCTTCCCCCGCGCCTCCTCCAACCGCTCCGCCTCCTCCTTTTCCATATCGCTCGTAAACTCGGGCACCCCCATCTTTCGCGTCTCTTGCAACGACGCAGGATTCGACGTATGAAACGGCACTGGCCTCTTGCCACTCTTGGGCAACGGCGTCGGCGGGTGTGCCGTCAACAACGTCAACAACGACTGGAACGGGTCCGTGAACACGATCTCGTCGTACTGCCACGAATACACCGGTCCCAGCTTGGCCGCGTTCTCGGGCGAGGGGATCTCGGGCTCGGTGACCGCCCCGGGCAGGGGAAAGGTGATCGTCCAGGGATGGAGTTTGAGGTGGTGGTAGAGCGTGATCGCTTTCTCGCCCGACTCGGCGACGAAGTTGATGCGGATTTGGATTTCGAATTCACCCCAGCTGTCGTCGGGGAGGAAATTGGCGTTATTTTAACCGTTCGTACGCGCATGCGAAAAAAAAAAGACTTGCCCCGTTTCAGAGACTTCAAACGGTGGCTTGTCCACGTCTGTTTCCCGAACATGCGTCAGTGACAAGCAAAGAGAGCGAGAGAGTGTGTGTGTCGACGTACTTCGAGACGGATTCGCATACGTTTCGTGGAGCTTGAACGTGACGCGTTTGATAAAATACCCCAGATCGTCTGCGCCTCCGACGATGTCTGCATCGGGCGCGCTCGCAGCACCCCGGACAGCGACCGTCCATCGGTGCGTGTGGCCCTCTGGCACGAGCTCTTTCTCGGCAGGGCTCAATACCGTCGCTGTATTCCCATAGATGATCGGTCTGTGGATCGTGACGCCCTATTGACGGTCCGTGCGTGAACGACGAGCAAAATGGGAGAGGCCACGGGGAACGTACGCGCACGCGAACACGGTCTGCCATGGATCAATAATATGTACACGTTCGGGCGGTCTCGGCCATTCAGACTCCGACCTGTACCGTTCTAGTTACTTGCCTTCATTCAGCCATGTTCACCGACTCGCTCGTCAACCGTACGTACCACGAGACACGTTCGCTTTTTTTTTGCACCTCTTGATCGTGTTCGAATTGTAGGCCCCAACACCGTGTTGGAACAACAAAAAGTGTTTCAGTCATCCCACGTACCCATCTACTTGCGTCCACCACGAGCAAGGCTCTACCTAGGTACGCACCTCTCGACTTGACGAACGAGTCCGACGTGTTCTCAATGCACCGTCCGTTACAGGCATTTACTTTAGCATTTACGCCGTTGGCATGGTCGGTACCGCCTATGGCATCTACTCCCTCGCCTTTGTACGTCCCTTTTGGATCCATGTGATGCCAGCTCTCTGACGCACCAACGTACCCAGTCCAAACCAATGAAAAAAAATTAAATACTCGCATAGACTTGTTCCCTTTCAATACACTCGTTGTGTCATGACCTCGCGTGATTGAGCCATTCTCGCGAGTGACTACCTGACATACAACATCTCTATATCAATGCCATGCAGCCCACCCAGGATACATCTTGGACTGCAATGTCTCCGTAAGTCACCAAAGCAAAAGAAAAGGGACCGGAATGTGCATACCAAATTCCCCGGGTCCGTCGCTTCCTGAATCAACATCTCCACTAAATTACTCGTCGAAATCTCTCGCTCTTCACCCCCAGATCCCCCACTGCCACTGTGATGTCGAGATTTGATGTTGGGTGGCGAATACACCCCCCTCAATTTTCGTTCTATAGGACGAAGTGCATTCTTGGCCAGGTGCCGCATGTCGGTCGAGGACCTCACCGCATTACGTCGATCCCGGTCCTGCATCGTTTATTGTTCCTCTATTTACTCATCCAAGACCTGGTACACGCACCATTTTCCGCTTCTCGTCCTCCCATTCGACGAGCGGGTCATGGATGAACGCGTCGAGGACGCTCATCAACAAGTCCTTGTTGTCTCTCAACAGTTGCATCGTCATCTCACACGCCATGCGAAAGACGCCTTCAACGCCCGTCACGCCCAATCCGTCGATCAGGTTTTGCGTCAGACGGAAAGGAACGCGTTCGGGGACTTCGAGGGTTTTGCCCTGTGATGCGTGACCAAGCTATGCGACGGAAAGAAAAAAAAAAAGTGTACCTTGTCAAAAAGACAGTTGAAATCGACATGCACGACGTCGCCCGTGTTAGTGTCGAGTAGAATATTTTCGCAATGTCGGTCTCCCAATCTGCACATCAGTTTGCAATCATCGCCCATATTGACAAGTGAATGACGAGCTTACCCGAGGATGAACCCCACCATCGACATCACCGCTGCCGTTCGCCCGTACATCAAGCGACTGGAAAGCCACGCAGACGGCTCGGGAAACGTCTCTACGAACCATTCGTGAAACACGGGAGGGAATCTACGTCCAACTCGGTCTCGGTCATTGCCCCTCATAAGAGAAAAAGACATACATTGGTAAAACCTTGGATACGAACACTTCGGCGGCATCCTTGTCCGTCGCATCCTTGATTTTTTTAAATGCATCCCCCATCTCAGGGGACTTGCGGCGTCGTTGGGCGTCAGCGAACTTACCGCCACCTCCAAACGAAGCACACACTCACCCAACTCTTGATTCGTCTCGTCTCATAGTATCGCATCAACACCGGGCGAATAGGAATCGTGTTTGGAACCCATTGTATAAAACCACATTCCTCGTTAAGCGTCACCACGCCATACGTCCGGATATCTGATCCATTTCAATCAAATCCAATGCATTTCATAAATAAAAAACGTACGAAGCTGTCTCCTTCGAGACTCCGAATCAGCCTTGAGTAATTTGTTGATGATGGCGTTGAAATCCATTAACCGCGCGTCTTTCCGAAGATCATCCTTGGGTTTTCCGAGAAACATGTACGTCTGCCCGTTTGACCCGCGAATCGTAATCTTGCGCGGCTTCGCAAGCGAACGCATAATCTCGATGTCGTCCGCAAAGTCTACGACACGTCGATCAACGTTAACATGACACTCTTTCAATTTGACACGACGACCGTACCCTCGAACCTGGGCGCTGCACTCGGAAACGGCACATGGGTCGAATTCTCCGTCGTAGAAGACGCAGGCGGTAGATTGGCAGTGAGCGATTCTTGAAGTGGAATGAGCAACTTCGATTTGCCCAGCGAAGCCAGCATCGGGAATTCGCGTTTCATGCTCAGCGTCTTGCGGTCGTCGTCGATCGGGTGGTTGCACAACTTGAGCAACTCCTCCGTCATCGCGCGCGATTGCGTGATCAGCATCGGGAGCTCCGTGCCAGCGTTCGCAGGGTCGCTCTGGCGTAGGCGATAAAGAGGAACTGACGGGGCACCGTAGAAAAAGGACGTACCCGGAGAGCGTCCAGTATCGCTCGCCCACGTGCCTCCCGGTTGGGCTTGGTCGACTTGACCACGGACGCAAAGAGCCACAACGCTTGATGTGGGTACTCTCGGATAACCTTGCCGATGATCGTCGCCAAAACCTGATACACTTTTTGGTTCGTATGCCCCACCCTTGACACGATTTGGGGGAACGCCGTGAACCACTACCACAAGTTCAGCAGTGGAAACTACGTGCCAGTTCAAACAAGACGTACTTTGTATGCTGGAACACTTTCCACTGCTTGATATATATGGCCCTGAATCTTCGAGAAGATCACATGGGTGGCCATTCTCGGATTCTCCCCTAGGTCTAACCAAAGCGTAAGCATGCGTGGTATCGCCTGGTAGACGTATTTCGACCCCAAGCCCACAGCTTTAGCGTAGTTTTTGATCGTATGCGCATTCATGCGAATGGATCTACACCCGCAATCAATTTCCTTTATCGCGAGAAAAGACATTTGACATACCGCTCGTCATCCACCGTACCAAGCTGCTTGAAGCTTTGGTCATGGAATTTTCCGAGATGGTAGAGTGCAGTCTCCGTCATCGTGCCTTGGTTCGAAGCCGTCTGGAACGCTTTCAAGAGCTGTGACGGTTCGTAGCGATCCGACTCATTCATCCAACGCGCCCGCAAAATAAGAGCCTATGACAGCATAAGCAAAGTCACTTTGATCAGGGACGAATACTTGCCTTGGCCCTCATCCGTTTGAATTCCGCGTCATCGTCGGCTGTCAAGTCGATCGTGTCCGCATCCTCCATCAGGCCGCTTAAACGCATTGAATTCTCGAGTTCCTGGAGTGCGCGCAGCGGTTCACCCGTCGCCTTGACGAGCTTCGCACTCTCCATAAAGTAGAACCGGGCATTGCTTTGTTGCGCTTGAAGCGTGGCCGAGTAAGCCGTCTGCCATTGCTTGGCTTTACGTGCAATCTTGGCGCTCGCAATCCACGACTGGCCAATTTCTCTGGTGATCAAAGGCGAGGTATTAGGGCTGTTTAAACAACCGTCAACGTAGGGACCTGCGAGTATGGTTCTTCTCTGACCTCAATGCAAACGCCGTACGCCTCATGGTCAAAACGGCTTGGCGGACACGAAAATTCGGCAGCGTAGCGTCAAACCGAGCAGCGAGGGAAGCACCCAATGTGCTCATCTTCTCTCGCCGACTCTGCGAACGGGGAACAGTCATAGAGACCGAATCGTAAATGAGCTCTGTCTCGTGAAGCATGTGCAGATCCAACAATGCATCATACGACGGACGATACCCTGTGGCTCCGGCTGCCGTGATCGGTGCACCCAAAACAGCACGCGCACTAGAAAATACGGATGCCACGTCGCTGGCGTTGCCTGCCCGCATGGCTAGGAGAACGCGGGCTTTCATGATGTATGATGACGTCAATTCGTTGTTGGCCGTGATTCGCTGAAGATCGTCCCACGCGCCCATCATCCAGGCACTTTCAGCCTGAAAGCCGGCTAGCGCGGATTCCCAGTCAGGATTTCGAACAAGCACACCCTGTACGTGTGTCCTCAATGTATCTGAAAGGGTTCTCAGTCGAGCGTAAAAATGCCCATGAAAGGCGAACCATAGTGACCCAAATTTCTCAGGCAACGCAAAAGACCCAAATGGAACTCGAGGTTGTCGGGAGACTGTTGCAGTCGTACTTCCCAACAACTCTGAGCAGCCGTCCATTGTCCAGTACTCTCGTGTTGTCGGATCTTGTATTCCAAAGATGGTGAAAGGATGAACATGGATATGCCTTCCATCCCGTCGGGTTCGTCGAGGTGCGCGTATATCTCGTGTAGACGTTCGTAGAGGGGAGTAAGCTCCTTTGTTGATGCAGTCGTGTTGCTTTCTTGAAGCGCCACGATTTGCCGTTCGAAATTCATCATAGATCTCGCATACGCCTTGCACTGGAGGGCAGCTTTGGCCATCAAGTCGTGGTTAACACTGGACAGCATAGAATCAATTCGAACAAGATGATCCTCGCTCTGCGACCCAGCGGCGTTTGCTCGCGTGCGCTTGTTGCTTTCCGTTTTCTTTGGACCGTCCTGACGCAGAATACGCACGTACTTACTAACATGATCGAGAAGTGTAAAGACGACCTAATCAACGTGTCAGTTTTGACCACGATGACGCAGTGGAGAAAGGACCAAACCTGAGCACTGAGAAACTTCTTGTCTGCGCTCGAAGGGCTGCGTTCGTCAACTTGATCCTCTAACACAGCCAATAGTTCCTCCCGTATATCTTGGACATCATCCTCTTCCCCGGATGAAAGGATGTTTAAGACAAGATGTGGCAATAGATGATGCGCCACCCCAACATCCTTATTCCTTAGAGCCGGTCGCATGACGCTAAATATCCTTTGGGCCGTTGCCCCCGATGCTCTCGAAATGAGGTACGTTGTCCACTCCTGGAGCCATTCTCGATACGTATTTTGTCGCGGATAAACCGGGCGTTCAGGTGGGTCAGAGGGATTTTCGTGGTTCTGAAACCGACTTTCCAACATGGGGGTGATCGTCTCCAGGATGTGTTTCGGTAAACTTTTCCACCGGTTGCGCACCTTGACCGGCACAGGGACAGTACCCTTCGGTGTTACGAGCGCAGAGGTGAAACCGCAGAACCGGAGCAGCTCCTGAATGCTATACGATAGGCGACCTTGATATTTGATGTCGCTGGTGGAGCGAAAAGTACCGACAAGGACATTGATGAGATGCATCGCAAACAAGACGGCTTCCGTCTCGTCTGTAAAATTGCTCCGCACGACCATACGTGAGTCGTCTGACCCAATTTCGCAACGATCTGGATCAACCGCTCCGAGTATCCCCATACATTCGAAAGCCAACAGTCGAAGTCCTTCGATGTCATCGCCATCGCGCGATGCAATATGAAACAGAGATGACTGTATCTTTCCGACTAAAGGATCAAAGGCATCGCCAGATGCTAAATTGCGGATAAAATCGGGGTGATCCAAGGACATCAAAGTTTTCAGCTCCCCAAGGAAATGCAACGTGATGGCATAGCTGTCGTTGTTCAGTTGTGCAAGAATTTTGTGTAGCTTCTCTCGGGGATCCCACGAAGCCCTCCGTCGCATGAGCTCTCGGTTGATGTCCCCCAGCTCAGGGATATTCCTCAAGTCGGCCACTTCATCCAGATGTTCCCCGGATAAATCACCAACGTCAAACACGACGAGTCTAAGGCACTCCTTTGCGGTGTCTCGACCGGTCGGGGATAATGAGGGCCATAGTGATGCGATGGTAGCGCTGGTTGCTACAATATGTGGCCCGACATCTTGTGGGGCGAGGTTCTTGAGGAATATAAGCCATGTGGAGAGCGTGACGTCCGTGAGCTCCGGGATCAACGACATGGTCTGGAACGTCGCCATCACCTACGAGTGATGAGAACGACGAGAATCTGTCTTCGATATAGACATACCTGTGCTGCCACGCTCGGAAGTGCGTCGCGAACTTGCGTGATCAACGCGCCGAAAGCCCGGATAATCTGCCTTTTGGCGGCTGTGGGCTTCTTTCCCCGAATATCTTGCAACATCTCGCTCATGTAGGATACGATGCCCAGCAAGTTCGCCTTGAGTAACTGGACCATATCCGCATTGCTGTTATCTTGACTCCCCGGATTCGAAGACATTATTCGGCCGACTTTTCTCAGTGCACTAAGCGCCTGGAAAGCAAACAAAAAAAGGTCATTGGTAGCCTTGCTGCGAGATTATGCAACCTACAGATGCCGCGTCGTCAGGGTTTTCATTCGCAAGCACGACCATCAAGTCCGCCAACAACGGGAGCAAGTTGCTGTGGACGATACTCCAGGTGTCTATCGGCCGTCCGTTGTTGGTCTCGCCGACATCTGCTCGAACTATCTTCACGATAAAATCTAATGCCTGGTTCGTTTGTCCCGGCCCCTGAAGCCGAAATACGTGGGAGAGAATCTGAGAGGCATCGCCGAAGAAGAGGATGGACAATTTCTTATCCAATCCGCTTGCAACTTCTTCAAGTACCCTAATCTCGCGTTCGGCAAAGAGATAAGGAAGTGCATGCGGACGCGTTATTGACAAGAAAGTGTCCGGATAGATACCCAAGAATTGACACGTTGTTGCAAACAATTCTGGGTTCGTACACTTGCGAGCGATGACAAATGGTGCAATGCGAGGAAGGAAAGGTGACAAGAATCCTAGCGGCGGCTTCTGGTACCGCTTCGTCAGTTCAATGAGCTGGCATCCATATTAGCTCGACCTAGTAACACCTTAAAAATACGCTCACGTGTACCAACGCAGTACTCTTCAGCACTGGGTTGTGTTCGCCGAGGTGCGAGACCAGATGAAAGACGACTTCTTCAAGAACTTGCGGGTGAGCATCACTGGAAGCTATTAGTCATATCCGTGAAGCGTTTTCAATAACAACCGACTTACGTTCCGATCAACCCAAGCGTGATCAATGTCGTCTCTTTGACTGCATTCCTGGACCCCGTATAAAGGAAGCGAACAAGGTGGAAAAATAGATCTTCTATCTGCGCCCAACCTCCTGGATCATTCACGCATACCTTAACGAGCTGTGCGAGAGCTTGGCTTGAGATCGATGAGTATCCCTACGGCCAGATTTAAATGAACACATACCCAGCCAATAGCCTTGAAGATCTGTCCTTGTCGGAAATTCCACGTTGGACCAATTCTAATGCAAGTGTACAATTGTTGGCAAGCACATCAACAGCATAGTGTTTCATGATACTTGAAATGGCCCGGAACGTACTACCGCGGACCACGGGCGTCGCTTCCTCCGCGGAACCGGTGAGCAGTTCCCCGAGCATCGAAAGCACAAATTGAATTGGCGGAACGCCGTCACTAGAACAGAAAGGCAAATGCGTCACGATCGATGACGTGTAGTCAGCAATAGTTTTTCTGACGAAAGCTGACCTGCACTTATCCATTAATTGATACGACGCGTGAAGAAATCGCTTACTTACCTCTGGGAACTATTCCTATTCAGTATTTGTAGGCCATGCCCAA
The DNA here is from genome assembly GCA_038089695.1 of Xanthoconium separans. Classification (NCBI taxonomy): domain Eukaryota; kingdom Fungi; phylum Basidiomycota; class Agaricomycetes; order Boletales; family Boletaceae; genus Xanthoconium; species Xanthoconium separans. The sequence continues at coordinate 9,220 of JBBPLG010000251.1, read as the reverse complement.
CGAATTCGGCATCAGACAAGATAATATTGTTCATCCATCCGAGTTCTTGTGGATCAACCACTGCTCGAAGCGCCTGCGTGGCTTGAACACGCCAGCCGGCGCTCGCCTGATTTAAAACATCTTGTTCTCCACTTTGCAACATCTCCACGTCACCCGCAATCCCTCCCCAATTGTGGTATAGCCGATTCCCTTCAAAAAACACCCGTACAGCCTGCAGAACTGCACCGTCCAATTGATCGAGGTGCTTGCGCAAATACGTGGACGCCAGAACCTTGTACGATCAGTCATCTCGATTCTGCATCAATCACATAAAACATACGGACTCTGAGTTCGGTCCCGGCATCCCCCCATTCCTCTTTTGTCAAAATACCAAGGATAGCAGTTGCGTGAAACGGGGTCAGTCTCAAGCGACTGTCTCCTTCGTTCGACAAAAAGGAAGCAAGTGCCTGCACAGAGGGATGGGAGGGGTTCTTGGGACCTTCTTCCAGTTTATGGATCAAAAGGCGAGGGAACAAGATCCCAAGAGCATCCCGAAAGCTTGTACTCATTGGAAGCATGACCTGCGCAGCCTGAAGAGTACGAAGTAGACACCGTGACCGCACGATGTCCGAGAGTGGGATACTGAAAGAACAATTGAACGTCAGAGTAACAATACGCGCGGAACGTCGCAAGAGATCAAGGGTGAAGCACCGGGTTTCCTCCGACTGTTGCAAGACCCTAGAGGAGATGTCCGCGACGACGCTGCAGAAGATGACAAGAAACGATTTGTTTGGTAGTCTAATGATGTCTGCGTTATCCGAAGGGACCTACATTGGCTTCAGAATGAATTTGGCGTGTTATCTGAATGAAAAAGATCCTACGGGCGTTTCTGCTCTGTTAGAAGGTGCTCGCTTCAAATGGGGCAGTGAATAGAGCTGAACATCTAAGGGAAATTCATCCCGCGACATGCTCAACATTTCTGCGCGAGTGAGACGAGAATGTCGTTTTCAGAACGTACGTTGCTCACCCTGGGCCAAGCCAAGCATTTCCCATACAAGTGAATGTGCCATGATCCTCTGGGAGGTCTCCCTTTGAAATGGAGAGGCAAATGACTGGCACAAGACGTGCACCAGAATGTTGGTCGCCTTGGAGTACAAAGTAGTGGGGTCCGTGTCGTCCGCCAAGCTAGCATTGTTCGCATCGAGCCAGGATTCAGCCGACACGCAGAGTGCGAGCAGTCTTATGAACAATTTCTTCATTAGATTCTCCGTATCATACCAGATTGGCCGTGATTGGTGCGAAACATGATCCAAGACGTCAAGGGAGAGGTGGGTGAGTGTGGTGCGTTCGTTGGTCGTGCCTTGTTTAATGGGCGTGAAGTAGGGAAAATGGCCATAGACCTGGTCAGCGAGGCCGGATAACATGGTAACCCAGCCTGGTCTATCATGGAGCTGCGTGTCTGCAGGCTTTCCAAGCAGAGATTTCAAGAACTCGCGAAGGTGCTTCGGAGCGACTGCGCCCTCGCCATCCGGCGTCTGGAAAGTTGCAGGAACATAACTGGATGGGGAGCCGCTCATTCTTAGTGGAAGAAGTGATGGATGCAGACCAACAAGTTTGTCGACAGCCTAGAACACGCACCGACTCCGAGGAGTCTTGTAACGCGTCTCAGCTTGAGAATGCCAAATCAGTCAATATTTAATCCCCGATTCAGACATGAAAATAGTAAACGAATTTGCATCTGAGGATGTACATATGACACCGATCCTTACCAGAGCGAGTCAAGTCGCAACTTGAAGGACATGCAGTGCCAGGGTTGAAACGTTGACACCGCCTAGATGTCGGTCTAACATTTCGGTGGACACTGCAGGGCAACACGTGAATCCAACGTTGCAATCTGAGACACTCTACTTGCGACCAGCCCGTCGCTTCTCTCTCGCCTTTTCCCTTGCCATTGCCTTCTGTTCCGCCCTCTCTCCCTCTAACGAACTAAACGCCTTGTTCATGCGTTCCTTGTATACCATGTCTTTCTCCATTTGTTTCTTCTGCTCCACAGCCGCAATGAATGTGGCATCCTTGCGTAGCTCGCGAATAGCTCCTTTGCGTTCCTGCTTGAGCTGGTACCGAAGCTTGGCCGCCTCGTTACGTTCACGATCCGGGTCCTGTCGGCGGATGTAAGATGACGAACTGGTTTCAAATTTGGGTATGTATGTCGGAATGGGAATCGGTTTATGAGCTTGCAATAGAAGCGGTCTCCGGGACTGGCGGGCAAATTTGAGAAGACGCGTAATCTTGTCCCCCAAGGAAGAAATCCGTGACTACAACATGTAAGGCCGCAATTTTTAGAAAACCTGAGATCATACCTGAATATCTTCAGACAGCTCTTCACATTCTAAACCCCAAAGCACGAGATTGATTGGCTCGAATAGCTCGATGAATCCATCCAGCGGCTTGTACATATCTGCGAACCGTTCCAATAGATGGAGGGCAAGCCCGAGAGCATCAATTTTGGATTGTTCCGTGGGTTTTCCCGAGATCATCTCTACCAGGTCAGGCTTCCGTGATTGAAGGTCATTGGCTTTGTCCTTATCAATCGCCAGTGACTGGCATGATGCGGATCGAAAGTCCGGACATGGGAAGACGCCAGGTATTGACTTTGCGCTGGCGAATGTATGGGGTGCAAGGTGTAATGTGGCATTAATCACGAAGTTTACAGCCTCTGGAACAAAACGCTTTGACAGAGCTTCGTATTGCAGGAAGAGAGAAGACAAGAACAATCCCCTGGCGATGTCCGCGAATGACCTGACTCGGCACAGCCCGAGATACGCCCCCATAAGTAAGCGAGCGGGTGAAATGACGGGATGACGCATGTCACTCGTCGGCCATATCACTCCTATCACCCGAAGGAAGGCAAGTTCGGAAAGTCCGGGCCACGTCTTGGCTTCTGGTTCTAACGCACCGGTCGCTAAGCCCCGTTTGAGATTTTTGTGCATGAGAGAAAGCTTCTCCACGAAATACTCTGCTGATTCCACAGGGTACGACCGGCAGAGTGCGAACAAGTGTGGAATGAGATCGGATAGCAGCTTCATTCTTGGTGACGGTAATGATGTTATATGAAGTGTATGATCAATGAGAACCCTCGTCAGGTTCTATAAATAAATCAGGACTCAAGATATGTAGACCACCATCTTGATCTCACCTGCAATTTTAGTTTGTTTTCAGCACCAAGGCTATGATGGTACAATGTTCGGATCCTTTGCACGACCGTCGGGACGTCAGAATCAGGAACCCCTTGAACGATATCGAGGAATTCATCGTGAGTGTCTGGCGCAGGGAACGTGTACGGTAGCTCCTGTGAGGCACTGAGAGTCCCGGATGATCGCCGTATTTTTCGTTTTGTCCCTGTTTCAACGGTATCTTCCTCTTCCGGGTGAAGCGCTTCGTCACTACTCGACTGATAGTCTTCTCCGAAACCATCAAATTCAGCTTCTTCATGACTCTGCTCTTCTTCACTGTCTTCGACACCACTACCTCCTTCATCTCCAGACGCCTCACTATCCGCACCAAGACCAGCGCCAAGACCACCAAACGATTTGTCCTCCATGAAATCGTCGTCGAGGTCATCACCTCCACGAGAACGTTTCCTTCTCCGTCCACCAGTTACTTCTTCGTCGCTCTCGTTCGGATCTTCACCTAACATGCGCAATCGACGTTGTTTTTCCGCCTTTTCGAGTTCTTCCTTTTGCTCCAGCGCCAATTCTTCTTCTGTTTTTGTCCGGTCTTTTGGCTTTGCACGTTTGTCAAAGGCAAGCTCGCGAACCTGTTTGTCATAGTCCATGGTATCTTCGTCGCGAGCGGATGCCGGTGCAGGAAGCCTTGCGGAGGTATCGTTCTCCAGAGATAATGAATCAGGGGCATAGAGCAGCGTCCTGAGCGAATCGAAGTCTTGATCGAGTTCATGTCGCATGTTCTCCTCTTTTTCTTTCTCCAGCTGACGACGCATCTACGCATCCAATGTCCCTGTGAGTAGATCCTTGCAGACGGAAAGATGGATGGATACCTTGTGTGCTTTGCTCTTGGCGATAACCTCGGCCATGACTTCGGCTTTAGACTTTTTTCGGTCAAGCTACACAAAGTTTGATTGAGTGATCTGCACAAAGCGACGAGTCATCACGTTATACCTCGTCCGCGTCTTCCTTGTCATCATCGCTGAATCCACCAAAGTGGACTTTTTTGACAGTGTCGTGATCAAGTTGACCTTTTGAAAAGATGAAAACGCGCGTGTCGATCGCCAAGTAGTACTCACCCTCTTCGTCGTCTACAGGTAACAAGATATCGTCATAGTCATCCAGTTTAGACAAGCTCTGGCCGTAATGCGTCAGTTCGTCCTCGTTCTCCAGATTGAACGTGGACGCCTTGGAGGCGCGTTGCCTCTCCCTGGTGAACCGCTCCAGCATACGTTCCTCGAGCGACATCGAAGGATCATTTTCACCAAAACGTCGATCGACGACGCCGCCAACGTGCCCCCTCTGCTCAATCTCCTTCATCAATGATTTCTCTCTCTGTGTACATACCATCAGCATACATGTGACGGACGAGAGCGAGGACGTTTTCACTTGCTGCATCCCAGCCTGCTTGCTCTGCGCTGGACGTCCAATCGCCCCCTTGATTTTTCGACCACCGGCATCGTGTTTGAGCCGGGTGACTTTGACGTCAAACGGGTTGAATTTTTGTTGGATCTCGCGTAGCCTGGCTGCTTTTTTGACTTTTGCATGTTCAGTCAATGGGGTAGACTTTTTTCTCTTGCCATTGGGTCTGCCGACGCCGGCTTGTGAGAGTGCCGATTTGAGCTGGGATAGTTGGGATGACTTGGCCATCGTGGTGGAGGAGCGTCACACCCGTCGTCACGCAAACCTCTGCATGTCAATGTCATGTCCACTCGCCATCACATCCGGTTCACACGGAATACGGGTCCTATCAGCTTCCCAAACTCCATATCTCATGTTTCGTTTGGTGTGCTGACATCTAACCAAGGTTACATATTTCTCTCCTGGATCAGACCATATGGGGGACTGGATATACCGCCGACAGTACTTCCCAAGTCATCCGGGTCGGTTTCTCTCAAGTGTCCCGGTAGGTTCTGTCAAGTTTCGCCCTTGCATTCGCCAGCAGACAGACTCATCTCGGATGCACTTTCAATGAGTCTGTCTGCTGGCGAATGCAAGGGCAAAACTTGACAGAACCTACCGGGACACTTGAGAGAAACCGACCCGGATGCGACATGTGCCAAACGCGAACTGACCGCGCCGGCGTACCAGCATGACCGGAGCCGCGTCGAAAAGTGCGTGCGTTCGGCTCGTCGTATCCATGTGTTTTCGGAGAATCCGGTCGTAAGACGATCCACAAACGCGTTTGGCGTGTTTAACACCTCGATGCCCGAGACCACGTCTTTCAAAGATCCTGATCATGCCCATTTGAAGGTAGGTTGGTTGCCAAAACCATGACATACGTGTCGGACAGGGGACTCACATGCCCGGTTAGAGCTGCCATTGGCAAGTCATCCGTGCGCACATCGGGACCTACCCGGACCTGTCCCGTAGCTTCGAATCCCGGCATGTTTCACACAAGAAAAGGGGACGACATGACATTCGCAGAGAAACATCATAACTTCTTTAAAGAAAAACAAATTTACCTGGCAGGACCGCCCAGTGATTGTATCATCCTTCCCAAAGAGCATCCCCTTGGCCTTGGTGTACATATACGTACTGTGGCACGAGCAACGCAACCAAAGAAGCACCGTGGCTACCCGAAATAACGCCACCTTAATACCACATCTTGCTGCGAGTTCTCTCATTCTGTCAGCCAGCCATATGGATGGTCCGATAGCTGAACTAACGAGCGAGGTTGCAACTGTTCACAGAAGTGGTACTTGGGTCTAGACAGTGTAGGTTGATATCACATTAATGTTGTTTCAAATCTTTTCGCAAAGCCGGAGTTGACATAACCATAGGCGATCGCATCTCGGACGATTTTCGCCGGGTCGCCGGATGATTACGACTTCCGGTGAACCAGTCACACTGTCACAGCATGAAAAAAATTGTGAATGTGGTCGGAAGACCTCACTGCGTTCGATCCATCTCACTTTGGACGCATGGGCGTTGTCGGATCTGCCAAACGCGTCTGAAGTTGAATCGTGCGCCGGAGGCCAGTGCGATTTGGTCCCCCTTGACTCCAAACAAAGTCATGTGTGAGCTTCTAGCGCACCTCGTGTTCGTCGGCGCTGGCGTTCAAACTCATATTGAAAGCCCTTTTGTTCACGGGGTAAACCTTAACTAGACGTCATTCCAGGGAAAAAGCACAGGAGTATCAGGGCCGAGACACGCGCCAAGGAAGCCCTTGGATACAATATTTTCGGGATGTCGATATTCGCTAAAGTGGTGTGGTCCCTGGGTGGCGAAGGGAACGTGTATTCATTCACGCCACTGTGGCAATTTTCTGTCCAACGCCTCAGAGGATGATGAATGCCAAAATTCTAATTCAAGGTATACTAAAGGTGCAGTTAAGTAACAATCCAAATAGTATTGGTACAGTCCCTTCGTTCTCTGCTCGCCGTTATGTTGTACACTGGTCAGTAAAGGGTATCTATCATCGCGACAACGACCCACAAGGCATGGGAATGGTGAATGGAGGGTATGTGAGATTGGCTTATGTATATCGTTATAGAGGGTGCGACGTAGAGGCTACAGGTCAGTTAGAGTGGGGCCTCGGGTGATAAATATTGAGAATTTTTTTGGCCGTGCCGTGTTGAATCGTCGTCATTTTGAGCCGCAGAGAATAAATAAGCCTTGATATCGCGTAGAAGACCAAAAAGATAATGAATGGAACTAGAGGCCGAACGCGAAGAAGGACAATAAATAGGGTCAAGAGAAAGACAAGCCGACTCGTCGACTATGCGGACGGGAGATCGAGGAGAAGGGATGGGGAAGAGAGTAACAAAGGCGATGCGTGGGGCAGTGGAGAAGCTTGTAATGGGGCGTCTGGCGTGAGACTCTGCAAAGGCGCAGGCGACTGTGACGGCATGGGTGGCGAAGCAAACTGAGGGTTGCGTTGCACAGGCAGTGAGGCCCGGCGGAAGTTGTCCGACTGACCCTGGTACACCGTTGGTTGTGGGTAATAATTAGGTGTAGTCGCCGCTTTCCGCGGCGCAGGATGTGAGTGTTGAAGGGAAGCAATATCCGTGAGTGGAGCATTGGGAAGGCGGATGGGCGCCTGTAAGTGGGATTCGACGGGAGGACTTTGTGAACTACGAGGAATGGAGAACGTCGAGACGGCAGGCGACGAAAATGCAGAGGAGGACGTAGAGCCAGGTGTAGGAGGCTGGGAGGAGCAGACGGAAACTGTGTGCGAGGTTTGAACGCGCGCAGATAGAGAGCGTGAACACGTGACACTTACTGGTATCGTCCCAATCGCTGGCACCGCTCGAAACAGAGCTCGAAACCGAGTTACGACGAGTCAGGCCAGACTCGATGGGCTCGTTCTTGACAGAAAGAGAAGCGGAAATCGGAGAAGATTTTTGGGTCTTTTTGTCAGTGGCGTTGGCGGTGACCTTGCGTGTCTTGCCGCCTGCGCGGAGTTCGTCGAAACGAAGGGGGCGAGGACGGAGATGTGTGCGCTCATAAAGGCCACATTTGTTGCAGACAATTTTTCCGGGATTGAGGGTGGACCGACGCCAGGAAGGAGGTTCTGTGGTGTGACAGTTGAAGCAACGACGGCGAAGGTACTGGGTCTCCTTGCTGGCTGCGTCGTCGGTGAGCTGGACGGGGACGGCAGCACCAGCGGGAGAGGGGAGGAAAGAGGGCGTCTGGAGGGGGTGAGCGTTGAAGCCGAGCTGGGTGGGGACGACGAGGGGGGTGTCCTCGAGCTTGATCGACTCAGGTCTGCCTGAAATGGGGTCTGGATAGGCAGGGTAGTTTTCGTAGTACTGTTGCTGAGGAAGGTCATGGCGAACGTAGGGGTAGGTGGCGCGACGGGGTGCAGTAAGGATGTGCTGCTGCTGTTGCTGCTGCCATTCTGTGTAGTGGGCAGAGTCGTCGATGTAAATATCGTGTGGGTAGCTGTCGTTGTTGTCGTGGTCGTAGAGGTCGGGTAGGAGGGCATTTGGCTGGTTTGTGTAGGGGAACCAGGTGGGGTCTGTGTGGATCATCAGGTCGGATTCCTGGAAGATGTGGGGGACAGATCCGATCGGGATGTTGTGCTTTGGGTTGATATGAGGGAGGTGGAGCAGGTCAGGTTGGTTTGGAGATGGAGTGCGGGGAGTAGAAGAAGCGTCAGAGAAGGACGGCGGGGAGGGATAAGCGTCGAATTGCATAGTTGTAGCGTCGCAGCAAATGGCTTGCCGTCCAACGAACATCGAGAGTGGTTATAAGAACAACGCTGTCCATTCCCATACTAGGAATTTCCTTTTAAAGTCAGAGCTCATCTCCTTCCCAGATTTCGGCTACTCTTTCTTTCTACCCGTACCACTGTCTCGGACCCCGGAACATCCCGCCTAAACCATCTTAGATCCTCCAAATACAAATAAATACACAACCAAATACGCGGTGACATAACAGCGTGTCCGCGTTACGTCAACACAACCCACGGCACAGCCCAACCCTTCATCCCCCTCCGCCGGTCTCCTCTCGGTCTGACTGCGCTCTCGTCGCACTACACACCCAGACTCTCTCTCTCTGCGGTCCGACTCTTTACCAGTCCTACTAGTACTACTTGATCCCATCCCGCCCCCTCGCCATGTCTATTTTTACCCTACTTGAACTGCCTTTTCCATGCTGTACCTCTTCGCTATATACAGAATTCGTAGTCCCATCCCACCTGTTGTTCCGCTTCCAATGCTAAATCCTTGCCATGTGCTTTGATCTGAGTGGTCCCTGTTACAGTTGCAGCTTCACCCATCGATACTTTCCTACCTCCTTGAGTGTCCTTCCCGAGGATACACTGCCAATGATCGCGACCAACTCGGGTACCCATGCGATGAAACTCTTCACACACTCCTTCACTGCTTTCGGCGACTTGCTCTCATCCGCGCTTGGACAAAGTTCATCCTCTGACCGTATCACAACAGCCTGCCATCGTCGCACCAGTTCATACCTGTCCCCTCCCCCCCCCCCCCCCCCCTTGCCCACCGCATATTCCCTTCCGCTTCCTCACCCTCTGTTCCTTTAATTTCTCTATTTTTTTTTTTCTT
>JBBPLG010000250.1:0-30695 GCA_038089695.1 Xanthoconium separans | reverse complement strand
AACTCCTTTTGTTTAAGCATAACATTTATAACTCCATAACTGCTCAGAGTTACATGTACCCTTTTGTCTCAAACATTAGTACTTGAGACAGGCTTACCTTTATTGTATAGCCACACTTTTCCCACAGTCTGGAAGCTCAGGAACACAACCTAGAAGTTGTTACGGAAATCCACGGTTCACCGGCAATACCACCGGACTGGACCACTTAATTCTTTTTCTTCGCCTTTCCTTGACGGACAGGGACCACATTTACCTCAAGGCTCTGGCAAAAGCCTTACCGCGCATACCAGTACTCTGGGAGTACTATCACCATTGTCCTCATCACAGGACATCCCTAAAAAGTTGCCATACTCTCGCTTAGGATCAATCAGCGTTCCCTAGACATCTCGGTCACAGATCATCTAGCAAGACCTACCCTGAAGATGGATACCCGTTCCTAGTCAATCCCGGAACCCTCCATCTTCCCTTCGTTATCCTGCTCCTCGCTGGTTGCAGGAGCATGACTTGTCACGACCCAGGCTGTCCTTACAGCCACCTGTACAGCCATATGGAACTCCGTCCATATATGGCATTAGATGTGTCTCCGATCATCTGTGGATTCTCATGCTGATCTTCATTGTCCCAAGACAGCGAATCCCATTTGATCCTATTTCTGTTCCTGATGGGATCCTGTTCTTGACCTCCCATCACATGTACTGCCCAATGGACTCTATAGCCATATAGGGCACGTTTCACCACCAGATCCTTATTGATCCCATTGATTCCCTTCCGCTCTTCACGACAACGGGACTCCTTTTGATCCTCTTCGTTCCTTCCTGTTGTGGGAAGCCTATTTGATCCTATGGATCACCCTTGACCCTGATGGTCTGTGCACCATCAGTCTACATATATATAGAGGTACCTTTGTTCATTGGTATCTCTAAGCTAGTTCTACACCTGGATACCTGCCTGTATCACTACTGCACTTCGGTGCCCTCTTACTCGCAATCCTATCCTTGCCTACTGGTGTACTGGTAGAGGGATCCCTCTTGAGTCTCGTCCACTCTCGACATCGCCTCTATTTCATGACTTCTGTCTTCAGGTTCTTCAAAGGCATTAACTTGCACTTGTACCCTCAAGACTTCTTGTTGGTCTTGCACATCCGTGCTTGACCTCTAAAGGGATGGTACTCGGCTGGGCCTATTGGCTCGCAGTACACTAGGTTATACCACTGCTCACTTCACATCTCTCTCACAAACAGTTGCGACTAGCTTCACTAGGGCATCAGCTCGCAGTAAGCATAACAGAAGTTTTCACCTGTTCACTATCACTAGTATTGCTTGGGTAGACTAGTAGTTTTCTAGCCAATATCCATAGCAATCATTTCAAGCAGTACTCAAAGTCAACCCTTTTCCTTCACCTAACAAGCTAGAAGAGGATGAACAACTGGGGATCCAATTGGCTAAGTATATTTCTCCCACTCAGTAGACTAGTTTCTAGTTTCTTCTGTTTATCCTGGTAGTAGAGTTGTCCTAGTGCCAGATCATAGTCGGATTAGGCCTGGAGGTGTGTTGCATTAGGATTAGTCTTCTATAGTTTGAGTGCATTAATTCCTGACTAATGACAACAGTCTAGCAACACTCTTTCTGAAGATGGACAGCAGCCCTCCTAGCCAACCATGGGACCCTCCATTTTCCCCTCATTTTCCTGTCAAAACCAACTCATCCAAGCTGTTCAAAGCTCTACTATCTACAATCACTTAATCCGACCTCATCCTATCCTTATCTGCCTCTCCTTTCCACTCAATCCAGTAGGACACCAGATTGGATTGACATCCAGATACCTGGACTCGTACCAGACTCACTCGGACTCACTGTACATATTATACCTCATGTTCTATCATTTACTCTAGTGTTAGATACTGTCAGGGCTATACGAGCGTGCCTCCAAACCACTATAAAATCTGTCCTTTCTCCCAGGACTCCCCTTAGTCATTTCCACCCTCTTGGGCAGCGGCTAAGGTGAGTATTTTACTTGTTACTTTAGTACTTTAGCTAATCTGTGTAGTTGGGCACTTCCTGCCCCTACTTAGTTTTCACATTTCCAACTCCTACTAAGCAGGAGTACGACTCGTCACAACCCAGGCTATTCTTATAGCCACTGTACAGCCGGGTGGAACCCCTTGTCCGCATATGGCACTAGATGCATTCCTGATCATCTGTTGATCCTAGTGCTGATCCTCATCACCCTGAGACAGTGGATCTCCATTTGATCCTTCTTTAGTTCCTGATGGGATCCCATTCTTGATCTTCCATCACATGTACACCCAATGGACTTTATAGCCATATGGGGCATGTTTCACTGTTTGATCCTTTGATCCCATTGATCCTCTTCTGATCTTCATGACAGCAGGACTCCTCTTTGATCCCTTCATTCCTTTCCAATGTGGGAAGCCTATTTGATCCTTCAGGATCACCCTTTACCCAGATGGTCTGTGCACCATCATGTTACAGTATATATAGGGTTACACTTGTACTGTTGTATCCCTAAGCTAGTTCTACACCAGAATACCTGCCTGTATTCCTACTGCAACTCCTTGTTGCCCTCATACTTGCAATCTATTCTCATTCACTGGTGTACTGGCGATAGGATCCCTCTTGAGTCTCATCCACTCTTGACATCGCTATCGTTTCATGCCTCTTTGTCTTTCAGCTTTTCAAGGCATTAGCTTGTGCTTGTACCCTCAAGACTCCGTTTCAATCTCACACTTCCGTGCTTGACCTCTTCCACCCCAGGACAGTACTTCACAGGGCCGGCTGGCTCGCAGTACACTAGGTTGTATCACTGCTCACTTCTCCTCTCTATCATGAATAGTTGCAACTAACTTTGCTAGGGCACAAGCTCGCAGTAAGTGTAACACCCACCTTCTAAACCCCTTCTGAGGCATTGACAAGCCCAATGGCTCACCCAACACACACATCCATTATCTGGACCCCTCCTAATGTGTCAATGAACCCAACAGTTCATTTGACACATCCAGCCACCTCCTGGACCTCTTCCAACACATCAATGAGCCCATTGGCTCGCTTGATGCCCTCCCTGCCACCTGAACCCTCCTGGCATCCGCCCACCTTCTAGATCCTTCCTGTGGTGTTGACAAGCCCAACAGCTTACTTGACACCCACACCTGCCACCTGGACCCTTTCCAATGTGTCAACAAGCCCAATGGCTTGCCTGACACATGTGTCCATCACTGGACCCCTTTCATTGTGTCAATGAGCCCAACAGCTTGTTTGACATTTCTGCTTGCTGCCTGAACCTCACCTGCCCACCACCTGGACCCACCCAATGTGTTAACAAGCCCAATGGCTTGTTTGACATGCTCACCCATCTTCTGGACCCCTTCTGGGGTGTTGACAAACCCAACAATTTGCTTGGCACCCCCACTGGTCACCTCAACCCCTCCTGGTGCATTAATGAGCACCACCTCTTGAACCCATCCCAGCACATCAACAAGCCCAATGGCTGTTTGGTGTGCCAGCTTGGTACCTGGACCCTTCCCAATGTGTCGACCAGCCCAATGGCTCACTTGACACACCCACTTGCCTTCAAACCCCTTCCAAGGTGTCAACACAGCAATGATGGCCATGCAGTGCCATCAGTAGCACAACAACACAATGATGGTGACAATTTGTGGTACCACCATTGCCACAATGGGGATGACAAGGCATGACAACCACCTCAACAATGTGTAGTATAGTATACATTGTGTACTTGATTAATAATATACATTATTCTATGAAAACTACAAGTGAGCCTAAGTGTAGGGCCCATAGCATGCTGTGCCATGATACAATTTGCCAATGCTGTACAGTGCAACAGTGTTGTGACATACTGCATAGTCTCTCACAGTACATGAGTGATTTGCTGATGTGGATTGTGGGACTGGTATGTCATCTGGGTTTTCATACATTTTGCTGCCATCACAGCTAGTTCTAAAGAAGTCTTTCAAGGATTTGTGTGGGGTTTTTGATAGGGTCTTGTCATGCCTTTTGCTGCCATCACAGATGGATCCAAAGAGGTCCTTCAATGATTTGTGTGGAGTTTTCAGCAGTGTCTCTTCTGGCTTTGCAGCCTTTTTACTGGAACCAGCATGTCTAGATACTCTCAGAGTCATGGTTGTAGCCAAAGAATCTAGTATATGACCATCAATGACGACAAGATTATGTTATCCACACGTGATTCTCCTGAGGACACTTGGGATCGCTGTATCATTTTATTTTCAGTTGAATTTGGAAGAGGCAATGAAGAGGAATGAGACGTCCGTGTGTTTCAGAGACAGAAAGGCAATCCGTGCATCCAGGTGACAGAGGAAGCTGTCGCGTTTGTATCGTCCGTCATGTGCAACAAAGTGGTAAGCGTACTATTCATCGTTGTCAAGTTCAACCATCCTATCAGGACAGAGATATTAGCAATATTGGTGGTCCATGGTAGACAGAACGAAGTGAATGTAACCCTTTAATGCGCTTGCAACTGGCCAGACGACGCCTACCTCATTTTCCCCATCGCGCCAGTTGACTCCCGCACGTCGGCTACTACGCGACGTCAGACAAGTCGATGGGCGGAGTCGCGAATGCAACGTTTTGGTTCTTCTTCAAGTTAAAGGAAAGACGAGGGATTCCATCCCTTATCCGATGGTGAATATCCTACCCCGCTTTTGTGGCGCCTCAAGTTCTCCAGCGGCTGACTGTGTGTGATACGATGAACCTAACCACGTCAACATTTTAGACGAAAATTGGAAAGTCTACTCACTTATGCTGAAATCGTTACAGTTGAACGCGAACACATTCAAATAGTACAAGTCCTGTTGGTCTTGTTCGTGATCTTGGTAATATTGATTCGTAAAGACGGTAGTCGGATCCAGATTATTGCTGCAGATGAAATCCTTACGGAAGATAGATTCCACGTCCTACCTGAAGGACTTGTTTCCCGAAGTCGCCGAGATCTTGCTCCATGCGTTAAACAGGTGCTGATCCCTTTAGGGGCGTTAGGACCAGTCGTAGCGTGCGGCGGAATCTAAGATGTTACACGGGTATGGGTTGGGATATGTAGACCCGCTTGCACACAACGCACCTTCACCGCGGGTCTGAGAAGGTTAGTAGTTACCACGGATATCACAACAATTGGCTGATGGAGCTTTGAACATCCCGGCATCCGATGATGTTCTCTGAAAAGCACCACTGAGTATTCGACGCCAACTCGTCCTGCAGTCTCCTTTTGTGACTGGATCCTATCACACATCAGTAAATCACTTATCGGCTGTACAGCGCTGTACACGGCTGTACAAGGATTACAGCACTACATTAAGGTCCCCCCCTGTCCACTGCTGTAACAATGCTGTCACAGTGCCGGACAGCGCTGGACAGGTCGGCTATCATGGTGACAACTGTGACAGCACTGTACGGTATGTCGCTATCGGCACACTGTACAGTGCCGGACAGGTCTATTACCACCGCTGTCACTGTGACAGCACTGTACGGTATGCCGCTACCGGCATACTGTACAGCGCTGTACAGAGCTAACTTACTGGTCCGGCTGTACAGCACTGTACAGTGTAGCCGTCGCTAGACAGGCTCGACGCAGCGGTACAGCACGATACAAGTCCGTCTTTTGTGCACAGTACTAGACATGGGTGTCTCATTCTGTAGCTACTGGTTCAGATTTGTATCGTTCAAAAAATGTTCCATTTGACTAATCAACGGATGGAGTACAAGAATACTTTCAATCTAATATGACCTGCCAGTCCTGTGAGTTGACGAGGATAGGATTGCTCGGAGTATATCCTGTCCTTCAGATGGTATCAGCACATTGTACATCAAAAAATGAAGCAATACTCACATTCCAACCTTCGCCCATTGACAGAGCATCTTGTCAAGCTTCGGTCCATGGTACTTGTGAGCTGCGACTTGGTTCAACAGTGTGCAAAGGTTGTTATAGTATGCTTCGACTTTTTCTGCATCGAGGGGGACTTGCTTGTTGAATCCATGCATTTTGAAGACTTCCAATACAAAACGAATCTAGAATGATGCAGGATATGTCAGCGACTTGAAATCAATGAGAACGCAATGTACCATTGCTGCGACGAGCAGCAATGCTCTGTCCGGAACACATTGTTGGAACTGGGGAAACTGACGCAATGCTTTATCGCTCGAACTATAGAAGTAGCCGACACAGATTTTCTTGAGAGCTGGATGCGCGAAATTACTGGCTTTCCCCTGAAACGTGTCAAGCCCAAGCAAGGACTCGAAGACTAGCACTTACCAAATCGTCAGGCTCTCCCCGTAAGAATTGAGCATTGGCAAGGAGCTCCTCTGCTTTTTTCTTGACAAATTCAATCCGTTCGGTATCGCTCTGAAGATTTTCGGGCGGGAATAGGCAGTAGTCGTCCGCAATGCTATGAACAACAGACTTCTTGACCTCGCTGCGAAAGGTGTACGAGTCTAAATATAACTGAGAACGATGTTTTGTCAGCTCGCACGTTATGGGAGCATAAACTTACAAGGGTTGCCATTTCCCTTTCATACTTAGGGTAAAATCCTGCAGAAAAATAACTAGTCCATGGTCACATCGCACAGGCAGGAGAGACAGCTTACCAACTTCGAGTTCTAGCTTCTCCTCCTCGTACTTGATTACCAACTCGATGAGGATTTCTGTACAGATGCCAGAGATAGCCAATTCACGGGGAGGGAATGGATCCTCAGTCATGAGATGTAGGCGAAGTTTTGCCTTCCCTTCATCCAAAAGCCCGCGCCACAGTTTGCCAAAAAACGCCAAGGTGTTAGGGCGAGGCGTGACATCAGCCTTGGATGTCTTCGAATACCTACCACCTTGACAAGATGAAGCACGAGACTCGCTTTGGTTTACTAATGTGAGAGCCTGGGACCCATCTGTCTGTTCCGACCCTGCATTGCTATCTCGCTCGTCTTGATCACGCATACCGCGTCTTGACTTCTTTTGACGGTGACCATCCCCATTTCGAACACCCTGGAGATAGGTGGGAGAAGGGGAACGTGGACGACGGTTACGTTTGTGGTGACGAGTGACTACATCATGATCCACATTGGCCTGAGGGTGCGTAAGTCGGTGAGCAGTGTTATGGTATTGCCACGTACCTGACCACCCTCAAATGGTTCCGATCTGTTTCCTCCAGCACGAGGTGGAGTATTCTGGCTGGGGTTGGCATGTTGTGGACCGTCACGCTCTGGATATTGGCGTGATGGATTTCCTTGGGGAACAGGTAATTGCGGTGGTTGTGGGTGTCGAGAAGTCGGGGATGGAGGAGGATGCTGCTGGGCTTGTTGAGGGTGCGAAGGTGATCGGTGCGGTGGATCTCCTCGGGGAACAGGTGACTGCGGTGATCGCGGGTGTCGAGAAGTCTGGGGTAGAGGTGGATGCTGCCGGGCTGGTTGAGGGTGCGAAGGTGGTGCGGAAGAGACATGATTATGCGGTGCCTGTGATTGAAGTGAGGGCCGATTGGTTGCAGGGCGGTGCCGCTGGATACGAAGGTTTGTTAAGGCACTTCGGGCAGGTATCGTGACTCTGGGTGGAGGGTTTGGTGGTCGTTCAACCTCGCGGGGGCGCTGACAGAGTTGGAGAGGGATCTGTCCGTCCTTGTCACTAGCTTCATCGCCGTTCGTGACTCTGGACGGAGGTCGCTGGGGAGTCTCATGGGGACGCGGATAGGGTTGGGGAGAGATCTGTCCATCTTTGTTACTCGCTTCAGTGCTGTCCGTGACTCTGGATGGAGAGCTTGGTGGTCGCTCAGCCTGAGGGGGGCGCCAACGGAGTTGGGGAGAAATCTGTCCATCTTCATCACCATCTCTATCGCCGTCTTCACTTAAATCTATTGCTAAAAATTTGTCAGAGGAAACCAATATGAAAGTAGAAGTTGAATGTACCGTCATCAAGGTTCTGCGGGAATTCTTGTTCGTCCCCATGTGGATCAATGACCATCCGCCCATCCTGATCATCATCAACATAAAGGTCATCCCTCTGAGAATCGTCGTCCAGGTTCATGTCAGTGGGGTCATCAGCGTAAAGACCTTCGTTGTCATCTTCACGGAGATCACCACTCTTGTTAGCACGAGGAGTCTCCCTGACCCGTAGTTCATCGTCATCCATCTCATAATCATCATTGCGTGGCTTCGGAATGTGGGATTCGTTGGGATCTATCTCTAAGTCGCTAGTTTGCGATAAATCGCTTTCACCGCCAAACACGTCGCGATGCTGTTGAGCCGCATTGCCTTGAGACTTCGGGACAGCCTGCGTAGCAATTCGCTTGTCCACGTTGAGACGGGTGGTGGTAGGGTCAGACACCGACATCACAGAATGCTCCCAAATTACAGAGAGGGGGTTTGAACAGGGTTGCGACCTAACTTGAGCATGATTAATGGCTGTAGTGTCGGAAGCTTGTGGCACAGGACGACGAGGAGAAGGCAGCCGCAAAGCATCAGCATACGATCGGTGGTCGGCAGCGCGAGACTGATGTTGCCTCGAGCTGCTGCCCTCCACCACGGTTCGTGGGCCACCTCGGTACTTGACCCGTCCTTGTTCATAGTCATGCGTGGATTGGGACCCAATGAACGAAGGCGGCTCGGAAGCTTGGACCCGTAAACCAAACTTGGACCCTGCGGCCGCCATACAAAGCTCAGGCACGGGTGGCGAGAAAGCTGAACGATCAGTTCGAGACGCTGCCACAGCAGGCTGAGTGGATAAGCCTGATTTTGAGCCTTCGACGATTGCATCTTTAGTCGAAGTCGACTTCTACATAGATACAATAAGTATGATGGCAATAAACATGTAAAGATATAGAGACGGACCTTTGTCTTCCGAGGGTCCTGAGAGGGCTTCCTCGCACGCCGAGGGGTAGGAGCCATGGGATTGAGTGGTACATCGTCCGGGACCACTGTTCTCTGCCTAGACGCTTGCTGAGGCTGATCAATTACATCTACAACTCTCTCGAGTTGTTGCCGGGCACCACCTTGACCAGCATTGCTCCGCTGGGACCGACGGGGCATGCCTTGGCCAGGTAGAGAAGTGAGGTTGACTGAAGAAGTGTGTTTACTGTTTGCCATCAAATGAGCCAGTGAGTCCAGTAGGGAGGTGTCTCCAGAAGAGTACGACCTTTTGTGAGCTACGCGAACAAATTTTATATGGTTACAAACATGAAACTAGATTAAGTAAAGAAAAACTCACCGTAGGGCGTGGCGAGGACATGCGCCGGGCCTAGTATTCAGCGGGTCTGCGTGTAAGCGTGGCCATGATGTATTACTAGTCATTGGGAGTTAAAAAAGTAGGGAACGTGGCATCGGAAGGAGAGCAAACCACAGCAGCTTAAGCGAGTTGTTAGGCGATGGGCCGAGTCAAAAGTGCCACGTGGCGATTAGTGTGCGACTGATGTGCCGACTATGAAAGAAGATGACGGAGAGTTTACATTGCTGCAATTGTATTTACAAGCGCTGTGGTCCTCTAGCGCACGGGGCAAACCAAAATTAATTGAAGCGATGAACTTGAACACGATGATACTGACCATCATGACCGACAGGGCGAGAAGGATATATTGCGAGAACAAACACTGAGGCGAATTTCAGTCACGGTTGTCCACCATCCCGACGAGGAACAAGTTGCAAATGCACATTTTCTGTGTAGCGAGCGTCCCGGAGTCGATGTTGAGGTTGTTGATCAGCTTCGTAAGGTCCTGGCCGGAATTGAATTTGAACAAGTTGACAAGAGTGGTGTCGAAATAATGCACATCCACACTGGGAGCCTGTTGACCGTAGGGTCCTTGAACAATTTGAGGGACCGTCATTGACATAGCTGGTCAAGTTGGAGATGAGACTGTCATAGATGCCGAGGATGTGGCCCTGAGAATTGGCCATATGGGAGATTTCTTGAGGAGTGTAGCCCATATAACCAACACGGTTGTTCCACCGTATAATCGTCATACTCTCAAGGTACCAGTCGGGACGCGAATCGTTGGTGACCGCACGGAAATCGTGGTATCGGGCGTTGGGCTCCGATATGTTCTTCGTGCTAAGTTGAACCCAGGGACTGACTGATCCAGAAACTCCATTGCACAGGGCGCTGACCTGCCAAAACGGTTAAAGAAGAGTGCAAGACATAGAGGAGTCAACCTACTTGAACAGGGAACAAATTACTGGCGTCCTGACCACCATATTGCAGGATCGCCTTGGCGGGGACGACATCAACAACCACCTGATGTGTTGCTGCGACTTGCGTTACTAGGTCAAACACCTCACCGCAGATTGCCATATAGACGTTGTTTGGCGAGTTCGAATACGAGTGGGATGCAAGTTCCGAGGTGCTGAACATGTGCTCTGTAGGACAGATAACAAGACCGAGGACGGCGATGACAAACACCGCACAGGCGCAAATGAACCAGATGATGATGTTGAGAGCGAGTTTCTCCTGCCAAACTTGATGAACGTCTTCACGTTTCATCCGGCCAAACCACTTGAGGAACGGTGAGGGTATCCACCACGTCAGGAGCCAGCAAAGCAACACCCAACATCGGCGAGCTGATGTCTCCTCGGTCGTCTCGTTCTCCATAATCTCGCCCACCAGAGCTTCCTTGGCAACGAGACCTTCATTGTTGGGGTTTTGGAACATGTTCCGCGACGGTGCGTATGACTCGGAGCCATAGTTGGAGGTGGAGTCTTCCCGATTGGATGTGAGCCGACTCCGGTTGTCGAAATCGTCAGAGCGAAACGACTTCCGGTCCTCGTACTCGTCGTCATAGAAGTCGCTTGGTAGGGATCAGTGTAGTCGTCTCGAGGAGGTCCAGGGGATGCGTAGGGAGCATACCGTGACGGATCACCTATGGAGCGAACGTCAAGGCCGGCTTCTGCCTCGGCGTCACGGAGGCGATTTCGTTTCTGCTCTTCTACGTCGAGACAACGCAGGCGGTCTTCGAAGGAATGGAATGCAGCGTGAGACAAGAACACCTACGTAGCGAGTAAAACGATTAGTATCCTCGCAGTTCGCAATAAACGAGAAGCTCACCTTGTATTATCCAAGAACCATGTCGGTTTCTCGAAACTCCAGGACATTTCTGATTTGCTCAATCTTGTCCTTCGACGAGCCATCCATATCGCCCATCTTCGCCATTGGCTCCTTGTACCGCGCGCAAAACTCGTCCAGCGTCAACCCAACCTCGAAAATGTTGGCGTTCGTTCCTCTTCGATACCTCCATCAGGCCAAGACTCCGGATCTGCCCTTTCATGCTGCGTCCCTCGAGCTGATTGGGGAGCTGCGAGTCATTGGGATTGACGCAGAAGACGAACCGGCACCGTTTCAGACAGGGTCTCGCACAGCGTGTCCAGGGCGACTCTAAACTCGCCGGCAACACATGGCGTCAGACCAGATGAGGGATGTGCACCTTCGTCCTCCTCGCGTTCTTGTTCCTCGACTGCGTTATCTTCACGGAGCGTGGACAGCCGCTTGACCGTGCCTTTGCGGCGCATCGACGGGGCACGCATTGGCTTGACAGACTGTTGGGCGGAAACAATGGTGTCTTCGTTCTTGGGGTGCGCTTGAGTTGGTGATGGCCTTGGCAGAGAAGAGACCCTCAACGAAAGGGTTGAAGGAGCCAATGCCTTCTGCACCGTCCAACACACCAGTAGCAGTACCATGGAGAAGGGTGACAAAGTCAGGGTTTAGGGAGTCGAGATTCCGCTCGAGGAAACCCTCGGTGGAATAAGTGACGGGACCATTGAAGTGGTCAACAGTAAACATAGGATACCCAGAGCGATTGATAGGTCCGACCTTGAAAGACGAATGGTTACTCCACCGTTTCCCGAACGCTTCTACCATTGACTGACCAGTCTTCTTGTGCGATCGGCGGGCCTGGTCATCATGATGTGGATGAGACCGCCAGGGTTGTTTTGGAGGAGGCGAACACATTCGGCGTTGTCAAAGTAGGGGACCGAGGGAACGAAGCGGGAGATGCCTTCTGTCTGCTCAAAGATACACCATTGAACGAAGCTTTGCAAACGCTCGTTCGCAAAGTTGGGCGAACAGGAGGGAGTACAACGTCTTGGCAAGGTCGTCACGGTTGTCAGAGGCACCATCCGGGTCAAGGAAAATTGTGCAAAGTTCTTTCTTGACCATCTTCGTCTTGTAAGACAGAGTGGTCTTGAGCGCCACAAGCGACCATTGCCTGTGAACTGTAACTCTGTGTACTTTGAGAGGCGTTGGATTAAAGAGAGTATGAGCATTGCCGAACGGCTCGATGACAAACTCGGTAGCGGGCACCTGGGTAGCGGGCTTGGAGCCCTTCTTTCCGGGATTGGAGACGGAGAGCTCCAAGTGCGTCTTTATGGCGAGACGGCGACTTTGCGACTTTCCACTGCCGGTTTCACCACTAGGTAGCAGAATATGACGTTGGTAAGTGAATCAAGCATAGGAAACAAAGGAGAAACATACGTTAGTATGAGGGCCTGGTCCTGGGCTGTGCGCCTCATGTGGTGATTGGCATAGTATGCAACTGTAGATAGTGTCGGGCATTAAGCAATCCCGGAGGCAGGTGACGATAAAATCATCGGAGTCGAACCGCTACTGCAGGTACATCCCAGCCCAGTGGACTCCCTGTTCATCTGCGGACGAGGGCGATAGCCCCTACCTCGGCAAGGCCAGGACGACGATGCAGAGACGATCTTGGCTGTGTGATCCTCGATCCCAGGTGGAATAGGTGGCGACGCCGACAATGCTGAGGATGCAGACAAGGAATACGAGGGGGTGGGTTGTTGGGGTGGTTGGGGGAGTGATGTAGGCACGGAGGGATTGGGAGGAACTGGGGGAAGGTGGGTGTTGGAGGGATACCGTTACCCATAAGATGGCAAGGCCGAGGGACGACGACGATGCCGAGACGATCTTGGCTGTGTGATCCTCAATCCCGGGTGGAATGGGTGGCGATGTCGACGATGCTGAGGATGCGGACAAGGGGATGGGGTATCAGGGGTGGTTGGGGGGGATTGGGAGGAAGTGGGGGGATGGCGGGCTTTGGTGGGAAGGGATACTGTTACCCATAAGGTGGTGAGGTCGGGGGACAACGATGCTGAGACGGTCTTGGCTATGTGATCCTCGATCCTGGGTGGAGTGGGTGGCCATGCCGATGAACGGTATAAAGTGGGGCAACTTGAGAGTAGAATGGGACGATGATGGCCGTCACTGTGAAAGGAGTTCGACCAGGGGGGCGTCGAGGATAAAACTTAGTGGTGAATGTCATTGGGTCTACTCACCGGATCAACGACTCGAGGATTGGCACATGTATTTGATGCGCTCGAGACGTGGTCAACTAGAGTGGTGGCTGGACGATGTAAGCTGAGGCGTTGGCAAGAAGAAAACAAGTCCGAAGTCGAATTCGGGCATGATTGATCAGCAACTTGAAGATGTATTGTTTTAGCGACTTCGCGATCTCTAAACTATTACATATAGTACGTGTTACTAGTCTTGCGACAAAGAAATGGTATAGTAGAACTCTTTGTCAAAGTAACTGTTCAACCAAAAAGATTGAGCGAAATGTAAACTATTTCTACTTGTAAGCCGTGGATCTGCGGCTCTGCCAAAGCGAGGAACAAGATGGACATAAGATTTGATCTGACTCAAAGGGAAAATGTCACCTAACAATGTGCCCGAGGCTCGTGTCGCCCGCTTCAATACTCGTAGTCCTGTTGCCCAATCAACTGGCGACTGTTGTTGAGGGACTACATCAAATCGTCGAGCGTAAACAAGAAAACGTTCATCCCACACTATCCTGCGTCCTCTGGGAGCAAGAGGACGCATGATGAGACAGATCTCAACAACGGCATGGCCTGTAAGATGGGACATAAAGTTGGGTTTTTAATATTTTTACATCACTTACCTGTAAGACCACTAGAAGGCCATTCATGGCGTTCATCTATGTGCAGTATCGCTGCATCATGACGGCCATAGTCCCATGCAGAGTCGGCAGGATGTGCATTGATTGTAAATACTTGGCCAACAGAAGTGCGATTGTGGTATAGCCTCTGCTGGACACGGGCTTTGTACCAAACTTGAACGTCACTGAATGGCAGGTGAGCATTCTCGTGCGCGCGTCTCTGCCCTCCAAACGAATGGAAATTCTGTACATAGAGTCCGTCACGTTCCAGGTAATCAGCAAGGGCTGGGCGAAGGTCTGGGATGTCGAACATTTGAGCGGCTTGGTCAATTGCAATTCGATTGATTGAAGGGTCATGGTTGAGACGAATAGCAGTCAGTCCAGATGCGAATGTGCGGATTGGGTGTGGAATAGAGCCTGGAATTTTAGTCAACAGCGTTTCGGCAATGAAGAAGAAGTTGGGGACAGGACGCTTCGGAGCCCAGATATCATTGAGCAGGGCTGTGGCGTGCTCTTCGAAACCCTCATCGTCGTCATCGTTCTCCACATCACCCACTGCCAAATCAATCTCTGAGTCTGGAATGTCTTGACATTTATCCTGGCCAGCGTGAAGGGCGGAACTAAGTTGAGTCGCTGTCTCGAAGGCGCGGCATTTCTCCATTCGGTCCAAATAGCGGCAGATTTGTGGACTGAAGTCGTGATTGTTTGTGTGGGCTGCTGGGTCTTTGACCACCTCGATGTGTGCATGTTTGGTTGTATCTGCTGACCACTGTACTGGTGTCCCGACCTGGCTTACGCTGGGCGCGACGCCCTGCATCAATTCGAGTTTTGGGATCTGCCAGTGGTCCAAAGCAGCTCCGGTAGTTGGTCCCCTTCGTAGCCCTTCATCGGTGATAGCGGATTTGTACGCATGAAACTCGGCGAGAGCATCCTTGACCTTGTCGCGGGTCGTAGAAGTGATGGCCTGGGCCTGGGAAAGGTACCGAAAGTCCATCAACGCACGGATGGCTCTCACAACGTTTGTTGGTGCAGCGCCTGCAATAACAGAAATAATATATCGTTGAATGTCGCGTTTCGCGCGACCCGTAACCTGCTTCAGTGCAGTAATTCCACCCTTGAAGTGGCGCAGGCCAACGATCGGTGGTAAAACGGAATAGCGGAAGTCGAGTTCTTGGGACCCGAGGGCATTTTTGCACCACTGGACATCATGATCCCAGAACTCCCCAATCCAATGGTGCAATGCCTCCGGGGTAAAGAAGTTGGCAGGATCCGACAATGGCCAGTCACGGAAAAATGGTTCAGAAACTCCGCTGAGCCGGAAGGGTTCGCACTGAATAAAGTACCTCTGCACATCATTTGGGTCGCACGAAATCTGAGCAAGTTGCGAGAGCGTAGTTGCCCGGGTACGCGGTTCATGGCGAAAAGCATCGCCGAACTCCTTATAAGATGCCATTGTTACCGGTGACGTCTTGCCACGCACGCATGCCAGCATGCACGCTTCTGGTGTATCGACGATATACGCGGCGAGGGGGGTGAAACAATGCCGAAGATTTCCGACAGGGTCAGACATCATATACCCAATGCGTGCAGCAATCTTGAGAGGCTCAACAACGATGTCGAGGCATTGATGGAAGAGACGCGCGTCGAGAACAGAACGCATTCTTTGCTCGGGGTGAACGAACTCGACAATCGGCATGAGCGCAGTCAGCAGGAATGCGTGTGAAGAGGCTTTGTTCCGCACGGCCATCTTGATATTGGCTAGACTGATTAACAAGGGGTGGGCAACCTTTCCACCGCACATATTGGTAATGTGCGTCTTATCTGAGGATAGGATTACCCCGCATAATGTTGCGCTGTCTGGAAGCTTGGACTACACTGATCAACGGAACGGAATGGAAGAGTTTGACTCGACTTACTTGCATCCACCATGCAACTTCGCCACTCATCCACCATGCAACTTCGCCACTCATCCATTCGGTATACTTTCGAACTAGCATATCTGCTGCAGTAAAAAGACGGAACGGGGAATAGTCCATGTGCAACGCATAGTACGGGTGGTTGAACAGCAGCTCAATACACTCCAGAGAATTGCGATAGTACAGAACGGCAGGATTCCTCGTGGGATGTGACGTAGACATAATTTTGTAATTCCAACGTGGTCCTGGCGGAAGGAGCTCAGCGCGACCTCGCAATTCCTTCGCATTCCAAAACGAAAGGGGAAGAGTCCGGGTCTGCGAGAGGCGATGATTACCAAATGAGCAGAAAAAATATAGCAACTGAAAGGCGTACCAAGTTTAATTTGAGATATTCGTCAATTTTTGCCATGCTTAGACCGGACTGAAGAAGATAATTGGCCATCTGCCAATCATCGTGGTTCGCAAATGGGTAATACAGGTTGTTTCGGCGAAAGAATGAGTAAGCGTCCATCTTGAAGCGATCGAGGAACGTCTGGCCGGGAGCATAGACTTTGGCGGCGCCAGGAAATATCTGGACCTGAGAGACCTCTAGTTCGTCCGTGGGCGCTGCAGACTCGGCGGCAGAGGGCTGACCCTCTTCACCGTGCGGCTGGTCTTCATTGGAAAAGTTCATTGCATCCGGCAGGGGATCGGGAAGAAAATTCATATCAAAGTCCTCATCGTTGAGAACTGAGGGTAACGAGGATGGAGGCGAGGATGGCTCGGAAGGACTGTAGTCAGTTGGGCCGTATTCCTCCGTACCATCCAGGACGGGAGGTGCGACGGGACCACGCTCCCACGAATGACACTTGGAGGTTTTTTGTGCAAGATGAGCGAAGACACGCCGCTCCGTCGGGAATTGTTTGAGACACTGCGGGCAGTTCGGCATCGACCCCAAGGAACAGCTGGGATACCACCCGATGAGGTTTGAGTCAGGCCTGAAGCGACAGCTCTGACCGTCTGACTCACCGGAAAGCCTGCCCTCAGGCTTTTTTCCATCACGTAGCCATACACGTGGATCGTGCATTGCATGGCACGCTACTCGCTGGCCGTGCAGAACTTCGTGGTCGATGACGATTGATCAGGTGTCACCATCTAGTATTGCCGTGATCGACTCTAATCGTCGTTCTAAAAAATCAGTCAGACCCGGAATACAGATCGAACTGAAAAAAATTGCCTACATAGTTGTGCCAAAAACACAAAAGACGTAGAAGCTGCATGGGGAGGAGATAAGTAAGTAATTGTATGTAATTGCTGGAGGCGGTCCTTGTATTATATTATTCATCAGGTCTTTGGCGACGCTTGCTTTGGTTCGACAGGCTCGCCATAAACGCCACTTTTTGCTTCACGAAGGTACACCCGATTCGTTCCCTCTAAAAATTTTCTAGTGCATCATGGCCAGTTTGTCCACCAATTCTCCTGTGGCAGACAACACCGCTTCCAGCCCGGACTCCGAGTCGGACAGACAGCCA
The DNA here is from genome assembly GCA_038089695.1 of Xanthoconium separans. NCBI lineage: Eukaryota > Fungi > Basidiomycota > Agaricomycetes > Boletales > Boletaceae > Xanthoconium > Xanthoconium separans. The sequence continues at coordinate 13,350 of JBBPLG010000250.1, read as the reverse complement.
GACTCGCCAAGCTTGGACTCGCAGTCTGAGCGTGAGGCGGATAGCAAGCTTGGCGAAAGCATATCGGTCGAGTCTCACGCTGTTACCACGAATCCACTCGCTCCCGGTCGTTCCTTCTCTGTTCCTGAAACGCCCGGAGCTTCCTACATGCCTATCAGCAACCTCAACTCTCAGCGCGGTGCCGGTGCCAATGATGCTGTAGCTGCTAAAGGGACTCCTTCAGCTATCGGGGCGCTGAAGTTTTACAGGCCTGCCACCTCGTTTTATTCCGCTGTCACCCCATTCCGACATCGAAAACCTGATTCCAATTCCTCACACCCTCTGGAATCAGGATTGGTAAGTGTTTTGTGTACTGAGAGGTGTTCCGTTGAATTAACACACGCAGGACACCGAGGCAGACGGTGACACCGAAGAACGTGAACAAGAGGAAGCACAACTCGTGCTAGCGGTTGCGCGAGCCCAGCGCAAAGTTTGCGATCTGGAACATCAGCTCGTCAACGCTCGGGTTGAGGAGTCGGACATGTTAGGAAATCTGTATCGTTTCAGAATGCAGGATACGCAACGTAGGGTTGCGCATGCCAATTTTGATATCGGGCTGATCCGTCGAGACATATCCAAGAATGCTGTTTCATTCCCGAGTGGGTACAAGCGTCGCCGAACTTCTAGTTCTCTTAATGGGAGCTTCACTGTTGGTACGTACCATTCCGTTGTTGATTCAATTGGCCAGGGCTTGATCCGTTGTCTGGTAGTACCTCCTGGCACCTCCAATTCCTGAGCTTTCGTCATACTCGGACTGTGTCTTGCTGTAGATACAAAACTCTTGTATTGTTGTTTTTCTGAATGTGATGTTTCAAATGGCACGACGAGCGAGTTCTGAGACAGTATGGGTACTGTGGTGTCATTTTAAACTTTAACTGATTCCCACTGGGGCTGTGAATACAACATCTTTAAATGCAGTAGAACGTCCGCAAACGACTCGGAGTGTCCTTCCTGGGCCCTCATTCTGCGCTGCTCTGTGGACTCTGTGTGTCATGTCCCTGAATGTGCGGCTGTGCGGCTGTGCGGCTGTCAGCTGTCATGCTGTCACACTGCTGTAAGTCTCTGTAACCGATGTAGTAACTGTCCCAAAAAAGGTGATTTACTGATGCAATGCCACTGAGAGTCAAGCATTATGTAAGCTTTCTTTCTCTTAGGTGACCAACATGAACTCGGACCTCGCGTCTCTACTCAACTCGTCCAGGGCACTCAACACCCATCTCTCCCGCCCCGACCTTCCTTCCGTTAACCTCACCCTCGACCAGATCGAGGCGCAGTCACGCAGACTCGTCTCTCGCCAACCAAGCGCGCCGACAGACACAGACAGAGCGTGAGCCTTGTGCCACTCGTCCATCTCGGGGTTTTGCTCACGGTTTGCTGGATAGCAACTATCTGTTGGCACAGGCACACGTCGATGCACCTGCATTAGCCAGTTCCATAGCGCATTTGAACACGTCCACCACCTTCTCTCCGTTACAACCTCTCCAAGACACCGACGTCGCAGGCTACCTCCGTCATGCACACGAACAAAATCTCATCTCCACAATCGAAGAGGGAAGAAGGGAGACCCAACAAGACTTTTATCGACTCCTCGAGGACCGCAGTAGGAAGGACTGGGAGGCGAAGAAAAGACGCGTCTTTGAGGAACTTGGAGGTCGCTCGAGCAGCGACAACAAGGCGCTCGCCGAGATGAAGAAGAGTTTCCATGCAAGGGGCAGCCTTTCCGTGTGTAACATCCTCGCTTGCGATGTTTTGCTTTCTGAGTTCTCGACTGGCAGGCAAGCGCGGGACCTAGCTTGACGTTACAAATGCAAAGCAAGATGATGGCGTACGATCGTGCAGTCGGCGAGCTGAACGCAGCCAGGTTACGCGGGACGTCGTGTCCAATCATCCATCTCCTCATGCAGGCTGCCGCAAGTCTCAACGCCGAGGTGAATTGAATTTTCTATCCATATCCTCCTTTGACGTTCACACGTCTTCAGGCCGCGTCTTCCCAAATGATGTTCAATTTCCTTGTCCTTGCTAAAATCACCGGAGAACCACCTGCTCTCCCCCCCGTTGAGCACGCAGGAGCTCACATCCTCAATGCGCCTTTGTTTGAGAGAAAATATGCGCGCACATACCTTGCGGACTCGGATTCCCGCGAGGCGTCTACGCTGAGAACTCAAATCGCCAAAGGATCCCGCGAGGCTCTCGAAGATCAGTACTGGGAAGTTATCGAGAGAACGATTCAATCAAGACCTATGGAAGCACGCCTTGGCGGCGATCCGAGTGTGGCGAACAAGATTCGAGCATACCTATTGATGCGATACTACAAAAACGGAGAATGGGAGGATCGGATAGAGGTAAGTTGTATGCTGTCTCTTATAACTTAATTTGACCATTCGTTGTTAGCTCGTAGCTGGTCAGCCATTATGGGCAAAGCTTTACTACCTCATACGCACAGGTCATTCACAAGAGGCCCTAGATGAGGCCCTCCGGTGTCAGACGGCAATCGAAAACCGGGAAACCAGCTTTGTGAGCGACTTCAAGGCCTGGATCGAGTCTCCAGATAGACGGTACGTTGGAACAATGAAATTCATACCATTCATGTGCGACAGCTCATCATCGACTTATAGGTTGTCGAAACCGCACAGAGATCATTTGCAGAGCGTTTATAATGCTCACATGTTGCATTCCGCTTCGGCAGACCCATTCAAGCTTGCCCTGTACAAACTCATGGGTCGTCTGGAGCCTTCCAGACGTGCAGTCCATCAGGTCACAACAACGACAGAAGATTGGCTATGGTTCCAACTCGCGATGGTATGTCCAATTACGTTACGCTACACACCCGATTGACGGGTAATAGGTTGATGAAGAAGAGGAGGGGGGGCTCCGTGGCTTGACCGAAGTTTTGTTGAGCTACGGTGAGCGCCACTTTGATGCGGCCAATCAGGGTGTCTGGGCCACCGTGCTACTTTTGTGTGGACAATTCGAAAGGGTTAGTCGTTGCGATCATCTCAAAGAGCGCTGTATCAGCTGATTCCTTTCTACAAGGCGGTAGCGGCACTGTGGGAGCGTCCGGAAACTGAAATCGAGGCAGTCCACCTCGCAATTGCATTGGCGTATCATGGTCTGCTCCGCGTCCCTTCGCGTGCAGAGACGTCTGAACTTGGACCTCGTATGTCCTTTCATCTCCAAGTTTTGAACAGTCATTGAAAATCCTTATTGTCTGCAGTGACGCTATCGCCTCTTGTTCCTCCTGCATTGAGCCTTGCCACGTTGATATGGCGTTACGTTCGCCAGTTTGTGAAAATGGACGCTAAAGAAGCACTACAATACGTTTATTGCGTTTGCTTGTCCGCAGATCAGGGTAATGGCGTTGGGAAAGAAAACTTGGAGAGCGCCTGGGAACTTGTGCGCCGGATCATCGTGTTAGCACACTCGGGACCTGCATGGGAGGAACTTGTTGGTGGGTTTAGACCCGACGGCACGAAATTCGTAAGTCTTCTTGTCTACTCGGATCCCGCTTTTCTGATGTTCCACTGGTAGAGCGGCGTCATCGAACAAGGGGCCTCGCTGCTCCAGTTGCAAAGCACGGCTCAATATAATGAACAAATTCTCAGTCGCGCTGCCCGCGAGTCGGAGGGCAACGACCGTATTCCCGAAGCGATCAAGTTGTACAACCTCGCAGGTGACTATGCCACCGTGATCGCGTGCCTTGCGCAAGCGCTCGGGAATACGCTCTCATTGCCGACGATGGGTGGGGAAAGCGAAAAGGGGAGAGTGATCGAAAAGACGGCCGTCGAGATTTTGCGGCACTACGAGAGGATGAATAGGGGTGTAGGACGGGATAGAGATGCAGCTGTGAAACTCTTGAGAGTGAGGGAAGCGATGAATGCAAAAAATGCTGGGCGGCCCGACGTCACGCTCGAGGTAAAGTTGCACAGTTTCCACCGCATGTCTGTTCGGGACGGCTAATTTTCGCGTGTCAGATCATGGAGTCGACGGATCTCATTCCATTGGACGGAGATGTCGCGAAAATTACACGAAAAGCAGAAGAGTTCAAGGACCTTCACGATGCACTCCAGCGCAATTTGCAGGTTTACTTGCCTCTCACGATGGATTCGCTGGCTGCCGTGCACCGATCGGTTAAGGCGTCCGCCGTTGCTGAAGCCACGCGCCAAATGGTGTGTCCTTAGATTTTTCCAGATCTCTTGGTCTAACTGTGCCACTTTTTCAGAGTCTGACCTCGTTGAGGAGGAAATCGAGGTCGCTGATGGTGTTTGCAGGGATACTAAAATATCGGATGTCACCAGACGTGTATTCATATCTGGCTAGGCTGGACGTCGAAATTGCGTTGTAAAGATATAGTAGACTATGCTAATCTGAAGATCTGAGACAAGTATGTAAACGTCATCGTTGGGCAGGTACTAGATCATCCTCATTGTCGACTCCGTCCTCGACTCATTGTTACTAGATCACTTTTGTTTCCTCCATTCGTCTGGCTCTGGTTATCGAGGACGACCGTGTTGACATTGGTGACGAGTGTGCCCAATGAATCTACGAGAATACGGTAACATGGAGAAATGGATAGGTCCCGGGCCTGAAAATGTCTTCGTTGGAACTGATTTCCCATTGATCGAGCGAGTGGTCATTCCGAGAGAGTTCAGTATGTCGTAGCAACAAGAATGGTAGGAAAACAAATGTTCGAATATGTGCATGTAGGTATTCTACCTCATCATGTTCCGTATAAAAGCCAGTCGCAGCACGACGCCTCAGTCAGCCGACACTGTGGGAAGAGTGGGCGTTACCCATTACCTGCTCGTGCTGGAAACATCTCTGGCTACGGTCATGTCTGGAGCAATTGGGAAATGAGGAAAACAGCTCACCCTCAGGCTTGTCAGGCATCACAAGGACCATTGGGCAAGGCAACAGATTACCACCAGAGAATCAAACAGCCCAACATGGTGAAATTCTCCAGATCATTCACTGAGATGGAGACATATCATTGATACTAGTAGGGTGGTGGTGAAAGTTCCAATAATGCTGGTGCCTGGCAGCAAGTATGTATTTCTCAGCTACATAACACAATGTGCATGTGAGCACAAGCAGGGCCAGAGAATGGAGTTGCAAAGGAGAAGGCTCAAAAGATGTGTGACATCACCTCTGATTGCACAGGATTCAAGGAGGACCTGCATCAGAAGTCAGAATGATGGACAGCTCAAGCTTGAATCTGACCTCCATCTTGACTCTTCATAGAATTGATGAGGTTACCAGGAGGAAAGTTTGTGGGAATGGCAAGGTCTTACACAAGTTACATTAGTGTCTCAGGTGACTGGGATCTTGGTACCTTGGTGTATGTGATGTGTGGCTGTGAATTCATTCCCTGCAACTGAGCATCACATTTGAGTTCTCTTAGTTTCTGGGTTCAGTAGAGATGCCAGCCTTGCAAGTGCTGCAAATGTCCCACCCCTTGCAGCTCTTCCACTTGCCTATCAGGCACCCACTGAGTGTTCTCAATCCCATCACACACATGTACTGGCCTACATCATGCTTGATCTCTCTTGAGACCTACATTAATTTTAATTGGGTGTCAGTCCAAAGACATTGCTTCAAGTTGGGCACAGTCACCAAAGTTCAAATTCAGTGGTCAGCCTGAATGCTTTCACAGTGTTTCTCAAGTTTGGGTAATGAGGCTGGGTAGTTTGCTGATGCACAGCATAAAAGTTCAAAAAGATAGGGGTACTGTTGGAGTTGTAACACTCAACAAATCAAGTTAATATCAGGCATATAATGCACAAAAGCTATCCATCAGACTACCAAAGTGTCTCTCACCCAGTTTTTGTCTTAATCTTCTCCACTATTTTATAGATAGGATCTAGATCATCTTGTTCTAAACTTCTAGTTTCTTCCACTGCTTTAAGTTGGGATTGTAAAATTTTTTGGGAAAATCAGCTAGACACCTATCACCACTGGCATCAATGGTGAATGGCAAAATGTATCGGATCTTGCTCTGTGAATAACTATTGGTGATCTTGTCACAATAGAGAAATCCCCGCACATGCCCATCATTTGACACATTAGAAACAAATGAAATCAAGTGAGAGCAACATGGAATGTGAAACTGGTTGATATCTTGATAGTTGATTGTCATTGGCAGAGCTATGTCAGTGGATGAGCATTTTGGGAGTATAAGGTCAATGCAAGAAAAGCAGTAATAATGTTTAGCTGGTTGACCACCTGGTTTTTCAAATTGATGTAGAATACGAAGACCTATTGTTCCTGACACTGAATCCACAATGGAATTTCGGATGAGAGTGAGGTTTTTATTGTCAAATAAATTTGACAACAGTGCCTCATGTGTAAGCCGGAGTTTACTGTCCTGTGGGTCACTAGGAAGTGTGAGGGCTTGAACAAGTGTTGATTCTGGTTTTGACAAGGCAGATTGAGGCTTAACCCTATAAAAAGTGATAATATGTGTGTTTGTTGGAATAAATAGGATGGCTGAGAGAAGTGAATCATCTGAAGGGACTATCTGATCAACAGTAAATATGTTTCATAGTAGCAGATGTGAATCACAACCTACCAGTGATTTGAACTGAAATCTATAGGATGATTTGGTTTCCACATTAAAGAACAAAGTATCAGGATATTGACAGGACATGCATAAGAATGGTGAATGACCACCATTTATCTTCAGATTCATTGCAGTTTCAGTATTTCTCACTGGCAAGGATATATCCCAAGTAAAGGTATGTGTGAATGAGTTACCATACATATGGAACTCAAGGAGTGTCCTGGAAGACATAAGTTATAAGGATAAAGTGACATGAAAGATGATACACACATTGGGGAGGAACTGTTTCTCATAAATATAACATAGACAAGTAATCCATCACAGGACACCACACTGTGTGCACTCCATATTAATGGCTTGGTCTGCAATGGGCATTCCCACAAGAGTTGGCAAGGGTAAGGATTTTCCTTAGAGTTGATGTCATATGCCAAAAACTTCAAGTGGATGTGAGCATCATGGTCAATGAGCCATCATTTGTAGATCAAGACGCCATCATCTGTAGGGCCTTTGCAAAAAGGTCTAATCTTGGGCTGAGTCATCCATGAACATGCTGTTTTTTCAGAATATACAAGAGTTTGTTCAAGAAATTCAGTTGATTGGGAAGGAAAGGGTCCAGGTGGACGAGGCAATGGTGCAGTCCTGTACACTGCTGTCCATATTGCATGTTCATATGTGAGGTCATGCAAATGTTTGGAGACCTGTCAGACATGTTAGAATGTGAGCTGGATTTGAAGTCTAGACAAACAGGCTTACCCTGCGCATTCGAATGATGTCACGAACTTCAAGGAAACAGAGAATCTGGATAATCATCTCTGTTGGCAGATATGTGAAAAATGGAAAGAAGCATGACTGTTTTGGATGAAGCAAATGAATGATATGGGAGATAGCCTGGTGAAATGTCTTCATAGTGATGGTTGGAGAGAGATGACACAACCCCTAAATTACTTAGTATTACTCAAAAAGGAATATTGTTTGTTGAACTCAATGCATCAAACAAGCATTAACAACATGGCCAGCAACTTGATTCTTGAGCCCAAGTTGATGGTTCATATTGACTGTACACACCACTGACATGACCATGAATTGGTTCACCATTGAACAATATGGATCCACTGAATAAACACTGAATATTCTACCTTCAGTGATGACAGGATGAAAGGCATATTCCTCAAAGTGGTTCTTGCATGCAAGGATACAGATGGATGGAAATGCTAACAACTTTTCTAACAACTTTTAGATATAAGGGTATATAATATATGTGATTTAATGCATGTGGCTTTACCAGGACTATTACCAGCTTATCACACACCCTATCTAATCCACAAGCATATTACCCATGGATATTACCAGAGTATTACATAGTTCAAGGAAGACTGGTGGGTTTGACAGTGCACTTGCCATACTTGCAAGACTCAGACTTATGGCTGGAATCAATTTCTAGGTGCTACATCACTTCTGAGCCAAACAACATCTAGATTGTACAACTCTGCACTGACACCAATGGACAGTAACAAGCATACTTGATGTGCAAGGAGAATAGTAGAGTATAGGACATATGCAAGGATATATCTGATGAATCCAAGTGACAGGTCAATTTGCCTCAGCAAATCAGTCACTTATAGCTCCCCACTTTACAGCCCTGTATAGTGCTGTAAGGTGGGGACCTGTTACGGTTTCTTTGTGGCACATTTATTTTCTTTGCTCTTGGACTCATTTACTCCTCATAATAGGACTGTTCCTATCCGATGTCTTCCAATTCCTCCTATACGATGCTGTATTGTCACTCGGTGGTTTACTCTGAGTATAACTTCCTTTCTGTTCTGCTTGCTGATATTCCGCTCTTCCAGACAGCAGAACTCCGTTCCTTCCTATTCCTTCCTTGTCCTTCTTGTTCCGACTTGTGGAATACTTTACCTTTCCTATGGGACCCGATGGTCCATGCTAGACTTTGCATTGTATAAATACTCAAGTTCTATGTCTGTAAACAGTAATCTAGTTCTACACAATTCATACCGCGTTTAGCTGGAGTTCCACTAGCTCAAAGTCCCTTCTTCTCGCTCGTGTCCTCTTCTTTCCCCTAAGCAAAGAACTAGGACTTCACATCATCACAAGAGGATCCTTATCTTAGGATTGAGTGCGACATTGACAACTTCGCTCTGCTTAAGTCGACGACTATCAAACAGAACATTGCTTACTCTTTGTTTCGCCCTTCACAACTGTGTTTACTCCAGTTGTCACGGTAAGCGTAACAGGACCCATCTATACAGACACTTTCTGATTTGCTGATGTGAGCAGTGCTTTGTAGTGGCTTATATCTACTCTCATAGTTTGATTGTTCTATTTTGAACTATGGTTGGATCTATGCATTGTTCCCTGGAGAGAAATGCTTTTTGACACAAATTCACATTTGTACATTGTTGTGGTCTCTTCCTTACACCAATGGACCAACTACATTTGAGTTTTCCTGACAGTGTTATGACATCTGGCATGTATAATAAGCTGAGGTGGTGGGCAAACAACCAAGGGCCACATTTAGGTCTTACAAGACTGCATTGATTATGGTGATAAGCTTGGCTCCTCATCACTCCAGACTAGGTATTCATCATCCAAGGATACACCACAGTTTCTATTCTCAGACATGGACAATTCCACAATGTGTTGCCTGAGGAGGTACAGTAGGCAACAAAACTGTTCCAATAACTAACCCTGATGCAGTGCACAAAGCGCATTGCAAGCACATGTGGGAATCTTGCTTAGCATTGGTGTGACAAAACAGAGTACATACCCCTAGCTACAAATCAACCCCTGGATGATGTAATCTGGGCCAGTGGCAGTGGAGATATGACCATTTTAAGTCACTCATGTCATTGGAACAGTTTTGTTGCTGCCATATTAAAATGTAGAACTCATATGTTGCAATAGAATATTATGTCAGCATTGAGTCATGTGATGTATAAACAGTTCAACATCGTGTAAACACAGCCAAATACCATTGCTTTTACCACTTATTTCACCATGAAATCCCTTTCCACTGATCAAATCAACCAAGTCATTGCTTTCTTGGAATTGGGTCAATCAACTTGTCAGATCTCTGCTTCTACTGGCTTTGGCAACTCCACTATCAGTCAAATTCACACTGAACACTGTCCCAACCTTCCCAAAGCCACTGGTGGTCATCCATCCATCATTTCCCACTGACATGTGTTATGCCATTTGACTTCTTTGTACTGGAAAGGCTGAAAATGCTGTCCAGATTACCAAGAATCTTCAGGATGTCAAGAACCATTCCGTCTCCCCCCCAGACTGTCAGATGTCACTTGAAAAAAAGCTGGTATGAAGGCTGTGGTAAAGCAGAAACACCCTCTTCTTTCCAAGCATCATAGAAGGGAAAGGTTGGATTTGTTATGGAAATTCACGGTTCACCGGCAGTACCCCCGGACCAGACCACTTCATTCTTTTTCTTCGCCTTTCCTCAACGGACAGGGACCACGTTATCTCAAAAGGCTCTGGCAGAAGCCTTACCGCGCGTACTAAGTACTCTGGGAGTACTACCACTGTCGTCCTCGCTATAGGACATCCCTAGAGTTGCCATACTCTCGCCTATGGCCAATCAGCGTTCCTCTAGACATCTCGGCCATAGATCATCTAGCAAGACCTACCCTGAAGACGGACACCCGTTCCCAGTCAATCCCGGAACCCTCCACCTTCCCTTTGTTATTCCGCTCCTCGTCGGTTGCAGGAGCACGACTCGTCATGAGCCACTATATAAGCCATGTGGAACTCCATCCGCATATGGCACTAGATGCGTCTCTGATCATCTGTGGATTCTCACGCTGATCCTCATTGCCCCGAGACAGTGGATCCCCTTTGATCCTATTCCTGTTCCTGATGGGATCCCATTCTAGATCTCCCATCACTTGTATTGCCCCCATGGACTCTATAGCCATATAGGGCACGTTTCATCCTTTGATCCTATTGATCCCGTTGATCCCCTTCCGCTCTTCACGACAATGGGACCCCTTTTGATTCTTTCATTCCTTCCCTTTATGGAAAGCCTGTTTGATCCTATGGATCACCCTTGACCCTGATGGTCCATGCACCATCAGTCTACCATATATATAGAGGTACTTTGATTCACGAGTATCTCTAAGCTAGTTCTATGCCTGGATACCTGCCTGTATCTCTAAGCTAGTTCTACGCCTGGATACCTGCCTGTATCACTACTGCACTTCGGTGCCCTCTTACTTGCAATCCTATCCTTGTCTACTGGTGTACTGGTAGAGGGAACTCTCTAGAGTCTCGTCCACTCTCAACTTTGCCTCTATTTCATGACCTTCGTCTTCCGGATCTTCAAGGCATTAGTTTGCACTTGTATCCTCAAGACTCTTTGTCGGTCTCGCACTTCGGTGTTCGACCTCTTCACCCAAGGGATGGTACTCGGCTGGGCCTGTTGGCTCGCAGTACATCAGGTTGTATCACTGCTCACTTCATCTCTCCTATCACAAATGGTTGCGACTAACTTCACTAGGGCTCCAGCTCACAGTAAGCATAACAGGATTTTGCTTTGAGCCATCAGGACTGGACTGTGGATGACTGGAAGTGGCCTCAGTGATAGACTTGTAAAAGGGGGGTGAAGTTTGGAGGAGGATCAGTGATGATGTGGGGCTGTATGACTTGGGATGGAGTTGGAATGGGTTGCAAGATTGATGGTAAGATGGATGCTGACCTCTATGTGCAGATTTTGGAGGATGATCTTCAACAAACCCTAGTGCATTATGGATTTACCCCAGAGGACATTATCTTTCAGCAAGATAATGACCCCAAGCATACCAGTAGAAGGGCCAAGCAGTGGTTGGAGGAGCATGGATTTGAGGTCATGGTATGGCCTGCTCAGTCTCCAGACCTTAACCCCATAGAACATCTATGGTTTCTGCTGAAAAGGAGGCTAGCTGCATATCCTGAGCCACCTAAGGGGGTATTGGAACTTTGGGAGAGGATCCAAGAAGAGTGGTACAAGATTGAGGTGGGGGGGTGTCAGAGATTAACTGAGAGCATGCCTAGAAGGGTTCAGGAGGTCATCAAGGCCAAAGGAGGATACACTTCATACTAATTTGCAATACTCCTATATCAGCAACAAAACTGTTCCAATGACATGAGTGACTTAGAATGGTCATATCTCCACAGCCACTGGCCCAGATTACATCATCCAGGGGTTGATTTGTAGCTAGGAGTATGTACTCTGTTTTGTCACACCAATGCTAAGCGAGATTCCCACATGTGCTTGCAGTGCACTTCGTGCACTGCATCAGGGTTAGTTATTGGAACAGTTTTGTTGCCTACTGTATACTTGCTGCATGTGCTCATGGCCGAGAAGAGATACCCAAGTTCAAATACAAGATGCCTGATGAAACTGGATCCACGTTTGCGTTGAAACCGTGCGACGCAATGGTGTATCGGCTCAGATGAAGACATGTTTAAAGCCTGAGCCTACTATGCATCCCTTTCCAAGTTCATGGAATGGTGTGGGAAAAATTTCATCTTTGCAAAGGAGGTCAAGATGGGCAGGTGCAGGTGGGGAACCATGCAGCTCTTTGAGTGAGTCATCAGGCCAGAGTTTCAGTTGTACCAGTGTGGCTCCATTTCCATCATCCCAATGAGATCCAGACTAAAAAATGACCGCTAATGTCACAACCGCCTATTGACATGTCATCTCAGCAAGATAGCGCTGGCAAGGTTCAGTGGCGGGACCCTGATGAGCAGCAAAGACCGAATCCTTACAGCCTTCCGGCAGGGCATTTTCAATCTCATCTTCCTTCAATCACCTTCACAGAGGATCTAAGAACAGAAATGATGCAACTATATGCTTATATAGCCATAAAGTAATACTCATCTACCATCATAGTGGCATTACCAATCTGTCCATTACGATCCAACTCCTCATGTTACAATGTGTGGAGGTTCAACTTTTTGGGACAATTGGGCACGATGCTCCTGTTTTCCATATGAGAGAGATCTCTGAGTCCCTCGTCTCGAAACGATGACGATGCCATGCCATCACTATCGCCCACTCACCCTGGCACTCTCCCTCTCCCTCATCTCGAGACGATGCCACGCCATTGCCACAGCCCACTTGCCCTCGCCCTCGCCCTCACCCTCACCCTCTTACCCCTCGTCTCCCCATCACCATCGCCCTCGCCCCCTCCCTCTCCCTCATCTCGCAACAACAATGCGCCGAAATGACGACAACGCCACGCCATCGCCATCGCCCATTCGCACTCTCCCTCTCCCTCGTTTCGCAACGACGGTGCTTCGCCACCTTCGCCCTCTCGTCTTGCGATGACGATGATGCTACCATGCCTCACTCTCGCCCTCATCTCACGACGACGATGGCGATGCAGCCGCCGCACCCTCAACCCTTCACTCTCCCTCATCTCACGACAACAATGACACCGCCATGCCCTTGCCTTCACCCTCTCGCCTTCACCCTCACCCTTGTCTCGAAACAACAATGACGAGCCACACCCCCTCCCTCGCCCTCTTGCCCTCTCCCTATCCCTTGTCTCGAAACGACGCCACCGCGCCATCACCACTGCCCACTCGCCCTCGCCCTCGCCTTCGCCCTCGTCTCGAAATGACGACAATGCCACACCATCACCATCACCCACTCACCCTGGCACTCTCCCTTTCCCTCGTCTCACGACGATGCCATGCCATCGCCACCACCCACTCACCTCTCCCTCGTTCGCGACAACGAT
>JBBPLG010000249.1:0-30754 GCA_038089695.1 Xanthoconium separans | reverse complement strand
CGTCTGTAACCCGGACTTGTTGTGTAAGACGGAAAACAACACGGAATTGTTCAAACAGTGCTCTTCCAAGAAGATCTTCGCCATCGTCCTTTAGCGGATCTATCTGCCAGTATAGAGGACGACCAATCACGGGTGGGAACCGTACAATAACAACGAATGATTTAGGTCAAGCAATCAAACATAAACAAGGTCCCTGCCGAATCATCGGCCATATTTCTAGTTAACATTGCCAATTGGAATGTGTAATTTGATTTGAATGGGTAGAGCGTCGTGTGAACCACGCGGGATAGGCAACAGAACCTAACCTTCAATCGCGGTGCCCAGGATTCAGGGTCTTAGTACCTGCTCCCACGCCGGCCGTGAAGGGAGTGTATTTGCAACCAGGAACTTTCCGAATAGAAGTCAAGAAGTGTTATACTTTTCGTCTGTACGTGACATTTTGCCAATCGTGTCTTTGCGCCCCGAAACGTGCTTCAACTTGGATCAGATTTGAGCCGCGATCTGAGCATGTGGGCGCATCAGATATGACTTGCCAGCAATGCTCACCAAGTTTATCCAGACGACACTGATAATCTCGTTCTCCATTTCAAACATTGTTCTATAAATCCTCGTCTTTCCGTACCACCCCACGGCAGGGTCTTCTGTTGAAACACGGGGAACTCTCACTTTTGCTTTCACAACTGAGTACTCATAGTTAGTGCATCTTTCGCTCACCATTCTCACTTCCTCACCTGCGCCAGAAAAACGAAACAGCAGCGAGATCATCTATCCATGGCTACCGGAGGAGGGGATCCACCTGTAGGTCCCTTGGACCATGGTGAACGAATGATCTAACAAGCGATGCAGTGGGATCAGAACATGTCCGATGATGAGAGGAGGAAGTGGGACGAGCACGTTGCGGAGGAGGAGAGAAGAATACAGGAGGAATGGGAAAGGGCACAGGAGGATCTTCGACAGCAACGAGAGGAAGAAGAGCGAAAGAGGAAAGAAGAGCAGGAACAGCTCGAGAAAGAACGACTCGAGAATGAGCGGCTCGAGGACGAGGCAAGAAGGGATCAGCTTGAGAGGAAGGAGAGACACACAAGAGGTCATTAGAGTTCCCGTACCACATCCGAACTTAGTGTAGATCGCAGTTGGCGGTATAGCGCGACGCCAGGTGTACCGATTGTTTTTTCCGGAAGAATGGATATGTATAATGTGATTCTCATTCTCTCTTCGACTTGATTTGCTCGAATCTGGTGAAATGTGACAATATTAATGTATATTCTTGTACGTACATCCCGTGGCACTGATCACTACACAGATAAATCCATCTTGTTGCATTACCAGTACAGTGATACGATCCATGAAACTCTTACACAAATCGCATATCCAAGATAATATGACGGAGACGAACGACACGAACACGAACACGAAGAGGGACGGGAAACGAGGACCAGGGCCGGAATGGCAAGACCCTGAACGGAAATAAAGAAAGAAGAGGGACGCGTCGGCGATACACCAACATCGCACGCGCGTCCAGTACGGCTGACGTGTTCATTTGGTCCAGGCGGTGAGCGTGCTTTGGAAGCCATCCAAGTTGTCGCTCTGGTGTACGACGCCGTTTTGATCCACGCTGAGTTGGTACGTTGAACCAACAGTGGACAGGCTGTATACAGCCACGTTCGATGCCGAGTCGATGTTGAGGATGTGGGTTTGACACGAGTTCGAGGTGAGGCAAGCCTGTTCGTACGTCTATGAGAGATGGCACACGATTAGATCAGGACGCAGTTTCATTTGAAGAGTGACTTGCCTGGAAAAAACTGTAAAAACCAGCACCTGAGCGAAAGGACGTCAAACATGAGGCACGACGACGTAGAACCCTGTTGCTCACCGAAGAGCATGATGTTGGATGATGATCGTATGTACATGGCCCAAGCCATGTTAATATTGCCAGAAAATGTTGGATCGTGAAATTTGGAAGAGGAGCCATACGGAGCTGGAGCAGCAGGGAGGGGCTGGTAGTATGGCTAAAGAAGACGATCACGCCAAGTTAGATTTTTGAGAGACGCCTAGACGATCACCTACAGTCTCTGTCTGAGCAAAACCGATGTAATGGTTCTGCGCGTTCACCAAGTTATACTGGTAAAGAGCCGCGTGTTCCGCTGGCATGGCGGATCATCGAATTTGCATCGAGAAAGAGAATAGACTCTGAAACTCACAAGCTGCGGAAATAGAAATCGTCAAAAAATTGGTACAGGCACAAGTATGACAAACTTACTGGTGCCAATAAACCACACTGGCCCCGCGGATTCTGAAAGAATACCGCGGCCAGTGAAAATTGAAGTTTGAAGCGAATGAGGGGTATCGAGATCGTGGTCTGCAGTCCACACCCAGGTCCCCTGATCATTCGATGAACGAACAAAACAAGGATAAATACCACAATGACGAACCTCGAAGTAGGCGCTAGACCCGGGAGTCAGATGAATACCCAAGAAAGCAGCCTGGCACGCCGCATTCACAGAACCAGAAGGACAATTCGCATGTTGCATATTGGTACCCTTGGCTAGTGGTATCCTGTCACTCAGTTCTGTGTAAGAAAGGAATTGTGTACGGACCTCCCCCGAGCCTGATGATCACATCGATGAGTCAATTCCACACAGTAGCATGATTTAGTACTTACCGGACATAAGAGTCCCAGAGGCCAGCGGCGCCTTGCTGACCAGAGGGATCGTGTACGTTCCATTCAAGCATGATCGCACCAGGAGCTGGAAGCTATTGAGATCAAGTCTCATAAAACAGTATTCTACTCACCAGGACCAACCGTGGAGAATACGATGTCACCGATCTCCAGGACACCCTGGGAACCTGGAGTGCCAGCTTGTACGACGACACGTGGGTTGGCCTGAGACTGGAAATTGCTGCCGCCTGCGAGAATGACGGACCATGCCTCGCCCACAATCTGAGTTCCCGCAGGAATGTTGATCGTGTCCGTTACGTAGTATACACCCGCGTCGAAGAAAATGATCTTGCACCCAGCGTACTACAAGATGAATACCTCAAGATGGGGACTCTAGAGTCAGAATGGGTGTAGATTGTACCTGGTTAAAAACGTTCTGAATGGCAGTCGTGTCATCAGTCTTGCCGTCTCCCTTAGCACCTTGGCTCTTGACGCTGATAATCTGGCTCGTGGCATAGGTGGCGTATTGAGGACGTGCCTTTCCAAAGATTCGACCCGTGCTATCAAGAAGTACGGAGGGTTTGTCGGGCGACGGCATGTTGCCCTGAACCCAGGTCTTCTGGCCTCCAGTTCCAGAGTACACGTGACCTTGGCCCCATGAAGCGATGGTAGTAGTGCCTCCAGCGAGAATAGTAGCGCCATTGGCAACGCCAACAGCCGTCGGAACGTTCGTTAGTACGATATTGTTGAGAACTAAAGAGAAAGGAAGCGTGCCGTTACTGGCAACGGAGGACCGAATGAACACTGGCGTATCGGTAACAAGTGCATCGATGATCGCCTCAGAACCAACACCCTGAATATGGTGGATGAATATGGAAAGCAAGGACGTGGAAAAAATAGGATTACCTGCTTCGCTTGCGTAGCTCCACCAACAGTCAAGTCGAACCCAATCTGTAAAAAACGATCAGCACACTCTCGGTCAAGGAGCGAACAGCTGCAAATCGCATACCTGGCAGCTATTGATGGTTACACCTTGGAAAGTGAACCCTGCTTGGATATCAACAAATATTCTCGTTGATCGAGAGCGAAATAGCGAACCCCAATTCCAGATACCCGATACGGCTGGGGAGCATCTAATGAGTGGTCATTCACCTATATCATAACCGCACTCACCGACGTGGGCATTATTGACTGTAAGGTTACGAACCGTAAACTGTTGATTCCCGACTTGAATACCAATCTTTCCTGCACGAAAGTTCATCCATTTGTCCTATTTCCTGAGGGGTTAGTTACCTCCATTAAAAACGATGTCTATTAACATGTAAGCGTTCACGTCTATACCATGATAGATACCTACGTACCTCCCATGAAACCACCACTAACGGAACGAAAGCAGGTGTAAATATATCAATTTAACGTATGACGAATGCCTACCTGCCATTCTCCATGAACATCCCTGAACATGAGATATTAGGTTCGCACAACGAGTAGCCACTCCTTTCTCACCTTGATGATTGGTGCCAGGAGCAGTGGACATCTCGACTACAACATTCACCAAGGAAGTGGCCTGAGCCACTTGCCAATGTAAACCTATTGCCGCATTTCCGGAGGGAATTTGCCTCAGATCGATAACCAAGTTCCGCACGGAGCGGAAACTACACAACGGATCTTAGCATGTGATTTATAGGGAATTGACAATCCATACAAGTTGTCCTGATTGGTAAACCACTGGGCACCCCAGCCATCCGGGATGTAAGGGTCAGCATCTGTGTGGCGTCAGATTCAGTACCATCACGAGATCTAACAAAACTAACCAATGACTGCAAATCCACTGAATTTCGAGCTCGCAAGCAGCGTCGGTGGGTTCTTTGCATCACCGATCATTTGGGTATAGTAGTAGGTGCTAATAGCTGACGAAACGAGATAAGTGCTAATCGTAGGTCAGCAACGTACGTGTTGATCAAATTGACTGATTTACCCTTGCGGGAAATACAATATTGCCGGGGTAACGCTACAGCTGTTAGCTCAGTTACGAAGCGTGAAGGGAGAGAAACCTCATACGTTGACTCAGTACAGGAGTTTCCACCACAGCGACCTCCAGACGACATAGCTGAACTGTGAACAAGGAAGTGAATGGAAGCCTTCTCCAGATCATCAAAAACTAACTTGATAGCGGCCGTATCATCAGTGACGCCATCCCCTTTGGCTCCGAAGTCTTTAACGTTGCGAAAAACTTGATAAGAACTTGGGTTGGGACTGAATGGGGCAGTTCCCTGGTGTTTTATTGTCTCAAGCCAATACGGATCAGTGGGTGACGCGGTTCCACTCCCAAGAGGAGCTGAGCAGGAGGAGCCGAGACCAGAAGCGATTCGAGGGTTGCATAATATTGTGCTGAGAAGGAGCAGCGCAGAACACAGACGCATGGCACAGAAGACGGTTGCGAAAGCGGTGAATGCGTTGAGAAATAAGGGTGTCAAGGTCTTTATATACCCGTTCCGAGTCTCTTAAGCGCTGTATACGGACTCGACGGAAGGAATGTGACGACGAAGCTTGCGAGCACAAGGTATAGGTGAGAAGTTAGATGAGCACCCGACATGAGGAAAGACACGAACATACCGGGCCGGCAAATTGATCATCGCGTGGCTCGGCACGCACATCGGCCGCATTCTGCGGGATGCCAGTGTTGCTGCCAGTGGGAAGAGAACATCAACGAAATTCAAATTGGCTACACTCCACCCGACATTCCATGATTTTGGGGAAGGGTCAACAGCCAAGATGTATTATTTTGGCCAACATGAAGGTCAGGCGATCGGCTGAGAGAGTGTTAGAATTACTGGAACGCATCTGAAAACATGATGGAGCGAAATATTATCATCACCGGAATGCCAGGTCAGTTACATAACCAATGTTTGAAATTATCAATTGTTGGGTACGCGCTTCAACGGCCATGCAAACATTCGGATCTCAGTCATCTGAGCCTGAATCCTTTAAGTTAATCGTTTGCCGTATAGAGTAAAGCCGCCCTACCTATATGCGACTGCACGCACCACCATCCGCGAAATGAATAGATTTGGAAATACCCACTCCAATAAACCGCAACAATACCAATCACGTGCTTCCACGTCGTGAACAGTCTAGCGCTTCAGCCATCGCCAAAAGAGTTGTTGCATTCCGAATGTTGCACGACTACCAGGTTTGTCAGGTGGAGGGACGGATCTCCTACCGAGGAAGACATACGCCACGTGGAACCTCCCGAGATCAATCCCCGAATAGAAGAAATGGTGTGAAGCCTGCAGTCACATGTGCGAGTAGGAGCCCGAGGACAGCCAGACAAACCACGAGGAGCGTATAAGCCAGGGCCCACCCTTGGTCGCGCTGGCTTTAAGAAAGCAACAGTGCACATAGTGCGGATGATATGCATACGGAACGCCCCCAAATTCTTTCACACACAGCTGATCACTCGCATGGTGTGAGAAGCATGATTGAAGATACTATGTGGAAGGGCTGTAGCTCGAAGGGATCGTGCTAACCATCGAGAGCCGCGGAATCGACTACCTTGAGGACGTGGTAGATCAATTAATGGCACGGATCAAGCTGAATCGGTACCACACCTCATAACCCCAGCTTTACCAGCAGAGTATTAGTATTTCCACTTCCTGCCAGTTGCACACGTAAGGATGCTGCAAGATTGCTTGAAACAGTAGACAACGCATTTCAAAGCTTAAGAGCCGGATGAGTTGCAGATTTTCAAGGAAAAATTTTTGACCTAACTAGACAAGACAAAGATGCTCCGAGTCAACGGTGCTACAAATTTACATCAGCTTCCCACGCCGATTCGTCAAACATCGAGAAAGGTCTCTCTTGAACTCAGCAACTTGAAAGAGTGTGGCTCCCGCCGCCGCCGCCACCGATTCTGTTCCATGTATTTTTTCTTGCAGATCTCGTCTAGGTGACATCATGACGTCACAGGGTGGAGTAGTACCCATCCTTGCCCGACCTCGGTCGCTGCGTCGCGTCCAAAATCCCGTGGCTTGATTACAGATGCCTGCGTTGGCCTCCCGGCGTGCCCAAGCATGGCGTCATTGAAAGAAATATACGGGTATGATAATGTCTTAACGGATACTGGAACTGGTATGTCTAATACTGTAATTCATCCATTCTATTCAGATCGCAGTGGTAGCAGCAGATGACCCCCCCGTAAGAACTCCGAACTCCTGAAAGTTTTTTCTTTCTTTCTTCTTCTGAAAACGACTGCGATAACAAGATCATCATCATGAAGAAGATTGAGTAGTCTTCGGGGGATGGAAATAAGAAAGTGCACGTTGACCCTGATGTAACAGCGTTTTCCATCTCGTTTATTTTGCACGATGCAGAATAGTCTGACTAAGCCTGTTATTCTCCGCTTTTGCAGCGCTTCACTGGAGTAATATACGAGCCAACCCGAGGTGCAGTGTTGCTGAGGAATTCGAAAAGTGAACCAGATCTTTGACTCTTCTCATTTGGATAGTGAACAGCTTTGAGACTCAAAGAAACAGGGACCATCACATGAATCTGTCTATTCGATCAACCTCGACTTGCTTTCTAATCACCTCCGGCTCCTCCAATAGTCGTCTCGCCCACTCTGTATCGGATGCACCACGTCTCCACCACTCTTCCTCGTCATAATCATCCCCACGAACGAGAGCGAACCCAAAGTCGATCACAATCGCCCTGACAGGCTTCTCTGGGGGGGTGAAGCGTATGTTGGTCAATGTAAGATCATTGTGGATGATGCCGTGAGAAGGGAAACTCTCAATGGCTGAGAGAAGCGGCGCACGGATAGCGGAAGTAATTGCGTTGACAGAGATGTCGTATAGGCTAGTGGAGGGCACATATTCAAGAACGAGCGCGGGTGGTTGAATGGCGCGTTCATCAGGTGGGGAGAACTGGCCGGTCATTAGGAGGCGAGGGATAACAGATCCTTGGAGGTGCTTCAAACGCTCATATGCTGTGACCTCCGAATTGTAAGCTTCCGTTGAAAACTGGTAATAATACTCCTCCCACCAGAAAGAGCGGGCGGGTTGGTCGTCGGGAATCGAATCCATGAGAGTTAGCTTGCGACAGGACAAACCGGAGTCCTTGTCACGCGCTATTGCGGCTCCTTGTTCTGCTGCGAGCGTCCATAGGTACGAATTGTAGCTAGGGTTGAAATGAAATCTGAACTTTAAGTAGCGAGGATCATGTATTTTGATGACCACATGCTCATTGCCTGCGTCAGGCTTGGCAAGCACGACAATGCTTGCTGTGACCGGCATAGATAATTTGCAGATGGTAAAGCTGACTTCAGGGCGATCATCGAGGGGTTTCAACGAAACCCTCTGATCCGGAAAAAACAATTTAACAGCATCGTCAGTGGGAAATCTGAGTTAAAATGGCAGGTAAATGGAATGACATGTACTGTGGCCGTTCTGTCTCACCTGTGTGCGGCCATGACGCGAACTAGGTACTAGCCCCTATCTTGAACATTTACAGTGGCAGTACTTGCGAGGCGATCACGTAGTCGAATCTACTAAGTCGAGTAATCATGATCATCACACAGAAACCAGCGTTCCAAATGGAAGCTGAGGTCCATTCTCATATTGGGCTAGTTCAATAAAGGTGTCATCCACAAGTTCGTGCAACTTCAAGAATAGAAATTAGAATGGTGTCAACGTCGCAAGCAATGCATCAAAGCACATCCACTGTATCAACTTGTTTAACCCCGCAGCACACATGGACTGTTCGATGCGGCTTGCAGAAATTGTAACTAAAGTTCTAAAACCATCAGAAAATTTAGTTTTCCCCGAAAGCTGTAACTGACTAGCGGCGCGCCCTCCCCGAGTAAAGAACTTCCAGCCGACCATCGAGATTGAGTGTCACGCTGAATATACTGATTTACAGGCAGTGGATCGGACAATTAGTGTGCATTGGAAGACACATGGCACGGTTTAATGACAGGCGAACTAGATCTGACCTTCCTGTTCAAATTGTGAACATGTTTCTCGAATATCAGAGAAGTATGCTATGATCATGAACCCAGAGCAAGATATACAAACACGGTCATAGATACTAAAGATGGTTCATGGTTCTGAAGGTACTTGACCAAGATACTCCCAGTTAATTGTAGGACCAAGCAGTTAGCGTCTCCTGGAATCCGTCCGCGTTGCCACTCTCGTTGATGATGCCAACTTCGCCAATGCTCAGCTGCCAAGTTACACCGACGGTGGAAAGGCCGTGTACGGTCACCAAAGACAGTGATGAATTGTCAATGTTCAACACTTGCGTTTGACATGTGTTGGTGCTGAGGCATGTTTGAGCGTAGTTCTGGCGCACAATGGGTTTCAGAACAAGAGAGCAGCATCGGATACTGAAAGCATACCTGGAAGAAACTATAAAATCCAGCGCCTAAGGAGAACCTTGATGAATGCTAATGAGACGACGAGGCCGGTACACACCAAAGATGATGATATTCGACGAGGTTTGAATGTACATGGCCCATGCCGCCTCAAATCCACTGGGGAAGCTGGGGTCATAGTAACCTGAATTACTGATGTAGGGTGCTGGCGGCGCTGGATCTGGTTGATAGTAGGGCTAAAGTGGGCCGGGCCATGTAAGCATGGTAAGTTTAGTTGTGCTAAAGTGGGACTTGCCGTTTCTGTCTGGGCAAGGCCAATATAATGGTTTTGAGCATTCGCAAGGTTGTACTGGTAGAGAACTGCGTGTTCCGCTGCCACCCAATGTTACTGCCAGACATACGTTGGAGGTCATATAACTTACAAGCTAGAGCAAGATCTCTGTCAGTGTCATCCAGGACAGTCATTCTTTGACGTACATGTTCCAATCAACCAAACTGGACCTGCAGACTCTGAAAGGATACCACGGCCGGTGAAAATAGATGTTTGGCCAGAAGCGTCCAGATCGTGATCTGCTGTCCATATCCATGTTCCCTGAACGGCCGTTGAATTCGGGTTGTGGCAGCAATCACCGGATACAGCGCACCTCAAGGTATGCACTGGACTGTGAGGTGAGATGGATACCCAAGAAAGCTGCCTGACATGCGGCGTTCATAGAACCGGAGGGACATTGAGAGTATTGCATGTTCGTGCCGATGGCTAAATATGGACCTACATGAGTTGATGAATAGCTCTACAAGCATGACGGACCTCCTCCAAGCCTGTCCTCGACAGTGTGAGTATAATTCCTACAGATCATGGTATTTGACGTACCGGATATGACTGTCCCACATACCAGCAGCACCCTGTTCTCCGGAGGGATCATGGACATTCCATTCAATCAGGATAGCTCCAGGGGCTACGATGAAAGGAGTCAGGTCTCCTCAACGATAACTAAAAGTCGTACCCACCAGGACCAACAGTGGTAAATAACATATCACTGATTTCCATAAGGCCTTCTGATCCTGCAGTACCCGCTTGGATGACAGGGATTGGATTGTTCTGGTCTTGAAACTTGCTTCCCCCTCCCAAGATGACTGACCATGCCTCCCCTACAATCTGAGTTCCGGCAGGTATGGTGATCGTGTCTGTGACATAATATACACCAGCGTCGAAGAAGATGATCATGCAACCAGCATACTATGGACAGGTTGAAGGTGGTGTGAGAAGTGCGATAGAGCAACTTGTATGAACGATACCTCGTTAAAAACGTTTTGAATGGCTGCAGTATCGTCAGTCGTACCATCTCCGGTCGCGCCTTGACTCTTAACGCTGATGATCTGGCTCGTCGCATAATCGGCGTATTGAGGGTGTCCTTTGCCAAATATCGCTCCAGAGCTACCAAGGAGTACGGACGGCTTAGTGGCTGATGCGATGTTGCCTTGAACCCAAGTCGCTTGGCTAGAAGTTCCCGAGTACACATTTCCCTGTCCCCAAGAGGTGATGGTGGTAGTACCACCCTCCAGGATTGTGTTTCCACCGGCGACTCCAACCGCCACCGGAACATTGGTCAACTGAATATTGTTTAAAATGAGGGAGTATGGAAGCGCGCCGTTGCTTGCGGCTGATGATTGCATGAAGATTGGTGTGTCGACAACGACAGCGTCAATGATGGTTTCAGAGCCGACCGCCTGAAGGTCTTCGTCAAATCAAAGAGCATGGATACAGAAGCTTCGACCTTGCCTGAGTGGATTGCGAGTTCCCACCGACCGTCAAGTCGAAGCCGACCTACGAAAGTATTCTCAGGTTACTGCACAGCATTGTTGGAGTAATGCAAGGTACCTGGCAATTGTTAATATTGACACCCTGGAAGGTGAAACCTAGAAGACGGATGAGACAAGGCTCGTGAGTCCGTTCAGAGATAGCGAACCCCAGTTCCACACGCCCGATATGGCTGGACGTAGGTAGTCAATATCGATTAGATTCATGCAAGAGCTTACTTACCAATGTTTGCATTGTTCACCGTCACATTGCGGACCGTAAACTGCTGGTTTCCAACTTGCATACCAATGTGCCCTGGATACAAGATCACTCGTGGATTTTCGATTTTCTAATTATTCACTTACCGCCGTTGAATACGATATCTATCCGGACATGGAGTTCAATGTCACTTAAAAACTTGTAGTGACCGCCTTAACATACCTCCCATAAAACCACCACTGCCGGATGGAGTTCAGGTTGTTGATATGCGTTAATTTTTCGTCGAAAGATCTCACCTTCCATCTTCCATGTACAAGCCTGATGTAATCATATTCGCGTCAATTTTGGCCCCGTAGTTTGAAAACACGCACACCTTGTTGCGTATTTCCAGAAGCAGTAGACATCTCAACGACGACATTTACCAGCGATGTTGACTGAGATACCTGCCAGTGCAGACCAATCGCCGAAGTTCCTCACAGAGCGAAAGCTCCATCAAGAACATACATTAGCATGCTGAGAAGGCTGAAAGTAAACAATATTCCATACAAATTATCTTGATTAATGAACCACTGTGCGCCACCACTGTTGGGAATATATGGGTCCGCATCTACCATTCGTTAGGTCTTGATATTATTCGGATCGCAAGGGACTAACCGATAACTGCAAACCCGCTAAAGTTGGAATTAGCAAGCAGCGTCGGAGGGTTTCTAGCGTCTCCGATCATCTGCGTATAATAATATGTATTAATAGCTGAAGATACAAGGTAAGTCCTAATTATGGGTCAGGGAATCGTGGACAATGAAAACCCGGATGAGTCACCCTTGGGGAAAGTAGACAATTGCCGGAGAAATCCTGGATATATATACTCAGCCACAAATGATCAGCCTACAGAGTACCCGCTACAAACGTTGAAGATCCACAAGATCCATCTCCGCAACGATTTCCGGATGACATAGCTGCACTACGAGCATCGTTAGAACCTCGACAGGAACAGGTAATAAAAATACCTACTTTATCGCAGCTGTATCATCTGTAACTCCATCGCCTACAGCACCGAAACTCTTCACATTGCGGAAAACTTGGTAAGAGCTAGCATCTGGATTGAATGGAGATGTTCCCTGGTGTCTTATCAACTCCAGCCAATATGGGTCCGTCGGTGTAGCGGTCCCGCCACCTAGTGGTGCAGCGCATGACGTGCCTAGGCCAAAAGCTATGCTAGAGGTGTATAAGATTGTGCTCAGGAAGAGAAGTGATGGGTAATAGCACATCGTTGAAGAGCAAGAGATCACAGAGGAGCGATAACGCTGAGCAGGGAAGTGCAGACTTTATACAAAGCCACTTCGATGGTCCGAGTGAAGAATGATCACCTGAACAGGCGGCAGTTGAGAGCATGTGAGGTTGAGTTTGTAGAATGAATTTTTACACTGGCTACCTGTATAAATGTGCACGAGTGTCGACCATAAGGGGCCTTTCCACCAGGGCAAGCAATTCAGCCTGCTTGGGCACCCTTAGGTGTGGGAAATGTCTCGTCGTCATTGAACATGAACGCATGGATTATGTGTCACGCGACAGAGAGGTATCTATGCATGAGTAAGCTTCATAAGCCCGGAGGTCAGATGCGTGAGATCATTGGGCTGTGAAGTTGAATAGCATCGACCCTCAAATGAACCTACATGCATGTGCACCGAAGGATACCCCATCGGTAACGTGTCGATACAACTATTTCCCCATGGGGGCGATATTGGCCAGTAAGCGCCTGGTACCGCGAAGTGCACGTATTCGGCGATGCTGTTTTATGCACCAGGGATTTATGCCAACCAGTCGCCGCGGCCTGTGAGTGGACTACATGAACCAAACCCAAACCCGAGGATTCAAAGAGTAACGCACGAGAAACCGGGGTTGACTCTTATACAACATGCAGAGGATCGAAGGCAATTGCGGCTTTGACGCCGCTTGGCAGGTGCTAGTCAAGGTAAAGAAACCAGAAACAGCGCGCGGAAAAGAATTTATATTTGGGCCACCGTACCCACCAAGTTCATTGAGTGCAGCCGTGACGGTGCAAGAGTTTGGAAAGACCCGGCTATGGTCGCCTGGCTCCAGGGTCGCGTGGGGCCACTGTTGTCTCATTTTGAGCAAGGGACCTCAGGTCTTAGCAAGCTAAATATGATTTATTCGCCAGCAAACACATCTTGAATGCGTGAGAACCAGAGTTTTCACTGCAAAGATCATAAACAATAACTGGCCTCCATGTCATCAAGAATGACGGGTGTGAATCTAGCGTACTGCATGTATGCATTTGACAAGTGAACGACAATCTGGCAGAGACGCACTACATCTACTCGCTGCCCCAATAACCTCAGGCTTTCCAGTAAGAGATACCTAGAACGGATCAAGTGACCGTCACTAGTCACATATCACGAGGGAAAACCTGAGCGAGCAATTCTTTGCTGACGTGCGAGCGGGGGGTGAGCAGACAAGGGAAAGGCTCAGGGTGTCTAGCATCCATTTAGAGAAAGCAGCACGGAGCGGAGACACCGATAACCTACTCGATCGCACCACTGGTGAACGTTGCTTTGAACGCAATCTCATTCCCATCGGCATCCCTAGCAAGGTTAAAGTCGAGTGTGGCGAGCATCGTTGCAGCGGCGCTCCAGATGGACGCATCCGCGGCGTAACGCCCTGCAAAAGCACATCAGTGCTGTTATGACGGCGAACGAACTCGAATGGCTTTATTAGGATTACCTGGACAGCGTCGCCTGCCAAATCCAAAAGCAAAATCACTGGGATCGTCGCATGTCAATGTGCCATCCGCATTCAAGAATCGCTCTGGCAAGAACTTGTCACCATCCGGATACCTAGACTCGTCACGTGAGATGGCCCTAACAGGTGAGAGTCAATGATCGTTGCAGCGGTGCGGTGGCGTAAGATGCATACCAAGCGTTCACGAGGACGATCGATGCTGATAGAATATTGAGAACTAGGAAATCTCATACTTGTTTGAACTTGCCTTCGGGTATGAAGTAGCCTTCGTAGGTATCACTTTGCGTCACCGCGTGCGGGCCACCTTAGGATATTCGGTACTCTACCGGATAGACACACATGGCAACACGCACCTAGAGGGAAAACGGGTCTCCACCGAACCACTTCCCGTATGATGGCGTCCACGTAGGGTAAGGATGGTCTGTCGTCAAACTCGGGAAGTCGTTCCGTCCCGACGACAGTGTCAATTTCGGCTTGAGCACGTATCCACACGTGGGGGTTTTCCACCATCGCCAGCGCAAAGGTCATCATTGTTGCACTTGTCTGCGGGTTTTGTGAGAAATGCATCCGCGCGGAGGAATGCCGTACACACAGTATCTGTAGCTCCTGTGTGGACGATTGGTCAGAATCGACCATCGTTTATTCGTCTCAGCGAGACCCTACCGTGCAAAGTAGTCGCGGACGCGTGCTTGAGAGCCGTCTCGTATTCTGAACGATACGAATCGTCAAACTTCTCCAAGCGAGTGAAGTGATCGGAAACCATGGAAACATTCAGGTGGTCTTCAGATTCCTAGAATGCCAATTGGTCATGCTTCCTTGCTTTCCAGTACATCCACGCTTACCACGCGTTCCTCTACATATCGATACGGGGTCTCAACCAACTTGTTCCTCCACGCATATGCTTCTTTCACT
Source organism: Xanthoconium separans (assembly GCA_038089695.1). Classification (NCBI taxonomy): domain Eukaryota; kingdom Fungi; phylum Basidiomycota; class Agaricomycetes; order Boletales; family Boletaceae; genus Xanthoconium; species Xanthoconium separans. Next base: position 16,033 of record JBBPLG010000249.1, on the reverse strand, counting down.
TCGCGTGTGACCCACGACCACAACAGCCCGTCTGGCATATGCAGTACTTTCCGAACAGGTATTAGTTGCATCGTTTTCGTGATTCAACCAAGGTAACTCACAAAAAGGGAACGTTTTGATGAGGAATAACTTCAAGGGTGACAACCCAGGCGCGGCGATTCGAAGGAAGTTATCGACGATCGACACCAAGGGGTCATTTCGAAGACTTGGTTCATAATCATACACAGCAGACAAGGCTACTGCAGTGGAAAATCTGTGTGCATTCGAAAGATTAAAGCGTGAACCAATTTCGAGTCCGTATTATCTTACATGGAAAAATGGGTCGGATACTCTTTGGGGTTGTCGACAATGCTGGCCACCAGCTGTCGGGCTTTGCGAAGCTGCATTGGGCGAAAGCGGCGAGCAGCATGAGCACGGAATGTTTGTTGAAATATTCGTCGGCACAACCTCCAATGTTCACCGTACCGTGACACAGCAAAATTAAAATCGAAATAGCTAATAATAATATGGCGTCAGTACTCGAAAATATACGTGTGGGACCAACGGGGCAGCGGCTGCGGCAATAAAAGGACGATCGGAGTATATCTGAGATCGTTTTTCCAGTAGCTCGATGGCAACACAAGTCGAGTTCAGCACGACGATGTCGACACCGAGGCATTGAATGTACATGATGTCACCTAGAAATGGTCAGTCCAAAGCACGCACGCCCGTTTTCTGCTACACTCACCATACTTTTTTTGCCATTTTGTAAACGTCAGCCAGGACCGCTGGGGATTAACAGACAGGACGTTTCCCAAGAATGGGAGCGGAGTTGGCCCAGGTGGAAGAGGATAACCCCTCCTTTCGATGCGATTTTGAAAGATACGTCGAATGATTTCCAGAGCCGCGACCGTTAACGGTATAAGCGTTACAAGCCGAGCAGCTGATGCGGACCATTCCATTTTTCTTGCTGCAAGGGAGTGGTTTCGAACAAGGAGCATAACGTTTCAAATGCGCCATCTTATAGAAACCAACCAGAAAGCGGAAGAAAACGGTCCATTGAAACTTGGCCAAGCCGCGCCAAGAATACAGAGTCCGTGCAAGGAAAACCCCGGATGACTGAAGGGATTGAGTCACGATCAATATAATTGTGCGATACGTCGTAAGTAGGCTCACTCAACTTGAACATCCCGTTCACGATGCAGTCCCACAGAAGTCTTTCGCCGCAACATCCGTTTCTCGCTGTGCGTCAAGTCAGTTGTTGTCACACCCAACCACCTGGGAACGTCCCCTCCAATCTATCGATCAACTCAACAAACCAGATATTCAATGGCTTATTTCAGTATCGGTTCTTCGGTTTACATGTGCTAGCACTTAGAAAGAAAAGGTGAGAAATCAATCGAACTAGTCTGAAACTCCTACAAACTTGCCTACAAGATTGGCTGTTTAATTACTCCAGAGTCCCTTGCTTCTCAGAGGGTGGGCTCATGGCCGTGTCAGGCCTGTTCTGATGCTGCTCCAGTGCACAGCAGCACAGGATCCGCGTTTCAATCTCCGCCGGGAATTTGCCATACACGGGATAGCACTGTGGGCAATACAACCATGCACAGCAAGCAAGATGATCATCCTTGGAAACACAGCTGTATGGGGCGCAGACCGTATTCTGAGATTTTGAGTTGAATTAGACAAACAGGTAATGCTGCAGACGACGAATTATACAACTAGAATCATCGCCTCATCCAACTAAACGAACAGCAACGACGGTGCCTTGGCGGACTAGCGGTTCCTGGTCTGGCCGTGCCGCGCGGTCATCACGAGCGTGGGGAACAGGGACGGGCTTGTGATGGGCTACAGCTTCCCCTCTTGATCTACTCCTCCAACTAATGTCCACGCAGCAGGTCACGTCGCCGACAAAGTCTGGTTCGTGGTCATGAATCGAGGTTGCATTACTGCTGACTGTTACGAAAGATCTATCCTCCGTGACACTTGCCGTAAATGGCGAGTATTTCGCCAGCAGTGGCAGCGATGGGGTTCATGTATGGCGAGTGGAAGACGGAAAACTAAAGGCAACCATGGCGGCGGAGCAAGTCGAGTGCGTCGCTTTCTCAAAGGACAGTAGATGGATTGCAGCGGGGACATACTGGGGAGACGTAATGGTGTGGGATGCCAAGGTGTACAAACAACCATTCACAACTTGGAAGACCAACCGTGTCATCCGAGGCGTCGACTTCTCCCCCGACTCGACACGACTCCTTGCCTTGGGCGACCGCACCGTTATTGGCTGGAATATCACGACTCGTGAACGCGTCGTCGGTCCACTCAACCATGATGATCGTGTATGGGCGGCCAAGTACTCTCCAGAAGGCGACCGAATTGCGACAGCGACTCAGAAATGTGTCCAAGTCTTTGACAGCAACGATGGTCGCTTGCTGATCACCATACAACTGCAAATTGCCACGTGCAGATGCAACACCAGTCTCGTCTGGTCAAACAACCATATATTCGTGATATCGGAGGGGAAGATCAAGCAAATAGATGCGTCGACAGGAGCACGAGTCGCGGAATGGTCAGTTCCAGACATTAGTGCCTTCCCCTGCATCGCCGTACCACAGCAAGAGGGATTCATCGCGTGCACTTCGGGCCAGAGTGTAACGTTTTGGGACACGTCGACACGCACCAAAATTGGCATGTTTCGTCATGAGTACTCTGCTCAGGATGTACATTCTATCGCACTCTCGCCTGATGGTCGATTTCTCGCAATTGGAATTGGTGGAGAGAATCAGACGATCACCATCAAACGTTTATCTCGCATCACGGTGAGTGTCCTCTCGTCCAATTTAATCATTTGAACCACTCCCTTCTTCCAATTTCATTTCTCGGCATTGACGTTTTGTCACTCTACATTCAATTCCAGGAGCCTGACATACAGATTGACGAAAGCGCTCTCGATTTGTGGAAGGATGGTCATCACGAGGAGGCGGAAGCGTTGTTGACTGAGGATGTCCTCTCTCGAAATTCACATCATCAAGTGCTTGCTGGTCGAGCTTTCGTCCGTGCACGCTTGAGACACTGGGATGCTGCGATTGAGGATGCCAACAAGGTTTTATATTCTTCCCTCCTCCACCCACTGGTGCTAATGTTACTTTAAACCAAGTCTATTGAAGTTCAACCAGCTATCGGTGGCTACATCGCAAAATCTGTAGCGCTGGTTGGAAAGGGGGAAAGACATAAGGCATATCGGGCGTGCGACATTGCGTTCGAACACTGTCATCCAACGCGCATTAGTTTCCTACTTCTCGTCAAAGTATGTATCCCAAACTTTAGGCTGCATTTGTCTCTGAGCGTCTCATCTTTCTCAGGCAGTCATCGTATGTATGGCCGGAGAGCATCAAGACGCGATATCGCGCGTGAACGACCTTATTGATACGCTACACTTGAACTCCGTGTGCTATGTGGTACAGGCACGTGCACAAACAGCAGCCACGTGACGAATATCATCGCTAATTGCTTCCCTCAGGCATATATGCATCTTCTGCACGGAAAATCGCTCATGAGGAATGGTAGCTACCAGGATGCGGTACAATCCTTCAAGGATGCAAGGAATAAACTGCAACACCATACGAGTCAAACTCTTGAGGCGATCTCGCTGGTAAGCTTCCGAATGGTTAATGCTGGGTCGATTTCCTCTCAAACTTTGACAGATATCTGGATGGAAATTTGATGAGCTTGACATCACGTTGCAACAATGCCTTTGTAGAGCCTTGTATGCTGCGGGTCGCACGAACGAGGCAGGCGAGTCTCTCCTGCTGATGATAAATAGCATCGATGGAGAGGTCTACATGCGCAGATCATCATGGGTCTCTGGTGAGTTGTTTTCTTTCTTTCTGTGTCGCCCACTATTGATTGAACATTAAAAAGATTTCTTGCAGCAATATCTTTCCATCCGTGAGAACAGTGACAACGTAACATCGGAGTCGACCCGAGAAGAGAGAGGGTCGACGCTTTATGCCCCCACACTACTGTTGAAAGAGTGGGTGAAACTGAAATTGACAAAGGGCTCATGGGCAGATGCCTTGACTGCCGCCAATCGTGTGGGTATTTCACCCTGCCCTCTTTCATGGACCTGACGGACTCCTGTCTGCAGTTTATAGCCTCGAGATTTACAATATATCGGATCGTTTGTGAACAACTCGACATGCTGAACAAGATAATGGATGCGACTAAATGCTTTCATGAGATGATGGAGGAACTAAGGGGAGGGAGAAACCGACGCGCCGATCAGGCGGAATGGGTTCTTGGTGAGCAGAACGTGCATGTATTGATTGTGGACTGACAGCTTCCGGTTAGGGTTCAAGCAAAATTTGTCTCGAAAACTAGAGTATCTTGGAGATGGAGCAAGACATGCTGGACGACATGACGAAGCAATCTCCGTATATTCTGCAGCTCTCTCTCTTGATCCGACCTCTCCGCAAGGTTTCCTCATCAAGCGAAGCAAGGCTTACGTAGCTGCGGGTTTGTGGGAGAGTGGATTACAGGACGCAAATGAAGTGCGTTCCCATGCTTCGCGCAAGATAGCTCTTGCTGATGGTTGTATTGCTAGGTGATTAACCTAGATCCCTCGTCTCCGTGGGGCTACGAAAGGACGCACGCGGCGCTACACAGTGCAGGACGTTATGACGACGCTATAGCCACGTTTGAGACGATGCTCTCGAAGATATCACAATCGCCCGATCAGAGCATTCGTGGTGAGTTCATCGGCATCGTATTGGCGTGTTTATGCTGAGCTTGCTTGCAGAGCGTCGTCGGGAATATGTGAATCCAGCACGGACGAAGGCAGCGATTCGTAGGACTGTCCAAAATGTCATACGTGACTCGCCACGTATTCTCATTCACACTTCTTCTGGTCGTCTTCTCGACAAGGCAAAGCAAGCATCGTTGTTCGAATCCCTTCCAATCTACAAGGAGCTAATCTCCTCCACAACAACGGACATCGATTATACTCACATCCTCCAAGAAGTGTCGAAGTACTACCGCTACGCCACGTTTTCCCACACTTGGGAAGACAATGAACCCTCGTTTGAAGAGGTGATACACATGGTTGTCTATGAACTCGATGAATCCTTCACCCACAACAAACTACAAATGTTCTGCAACATCGCGCGGGATGCTGGTCTCCATTGGGCGTGGAGCGATACATGCTGCATCAATAAAGCAGACCACTTTGTACTCCAAGAAGCCCTAGTCGCAATGTTCAAGTGGTACGAAGGATCCGCTGTAACAATTGTTTTTCTGCGTGGCGTCCATTCCCCATCACGGCATGGTGATCTCGTGAGAAGCATTTGGAACACTCGGGCTTGGACGTTCCAGGAGTACCATGCTTCAAGGGTTGTCCGGTTCTACACCGAAGACTGGAAGCCGTACCTGAACATCGATGTTCCCAACCACAAAGAGTCTCCGGAAATTATCTCCGAGATGGAGGAAGTAACTGGCATCAGAGCACAGTCATTGATGGCCCTCCGGCCGGGGTTACAAGACATCCGGGAGAAGCTATGCTTGGCTTCAGGACGAGAGACAACTTTCGTAGAAGACGCTGCATACTCGTTGCTTGGGATCTTTTCTGCCTCTTTGCCAATTGTATATGGTGAAGGGGACCAGGCGCTCGGCCGCCTATTGGCTCAGCTAATGACGAGTTCGGGTGATACAACTATTCTTGCATGGACCGGAAAATCAGGAACCTTCAACAGCTGCCTTCCGAGTAGCATTGGCGTCTTCGGCGCGTTGCCAACTTCCCACATCCCGCCTTCCATCGCGGACGCAGAAGTGGAAGCAGTCTCACCCAAAATTCGCCCTACTTCCCTTAATTTTATGCTAGTGATGAAACTATATGATCGACTTCACGAACTCCTGGTGCCATCATTTGCTAACCAGCGAATGAAGCTTCCCTGCCTTACTTTTAGGCTTGGGCCAATATCAGGGACTCGGAACGGATCGGGACATGTATTCCGTGCGAGGACGGGGGCCCTCGGTATCGTGGAGATCAAAACCACCGAAGATCTCTCTCAATTGGATTCTCTCACTCTCATCCACCCCTGGATTGACTACCTGCTCGACCGACAGCCCGTTGGCGGGATTCCTGGGACGAATCACGAGCAACTACACCACAAGTCTTCTTCTGTAAGCGAACCGTCATCGCACTCTGGTCCTTCTGGCCCCTCACGGGTAAACGGGCAAACGACAACCTCGCGCATCATTTCCCTCATCGGTCGGCCGTTCAGTGCAGTCGACACGAGCTCACTCCAGTCCCCCTCACCAGTATCGCTGACGGAAAGGCGGTTGGAAGTCCTTCGGTTCATTGCTCGGCTGAGACAGCCGTTTGCGGCGCTCTTGTTCACGCGGAACCGCCAAAACGTGGAAGAATACAAAAGGGTCGCGGCGGGGAGTTTGATCACTGTCAGAGTGGGGGAGTTGACGCCTACGGTGTTGAACAAGCTGATAGAGGGTGTGGGCATGCTCGACGTGCTTTGATGCACCGTGTTTTGTGACACGTGTCACGGTCACGGTAGTATTGCCAAGCTACGCAGCCTTCCTCGCTTGCACGTACTCAACATTTACATAAATTCACGACGTCGTGAATTACGCCTCCATCTTTGATATTCATTATCTTGGTTTCCCCTCATGAGGGCAACCCCAGTGGCGAGTTCGGCTGCGGGCATCTTCCAGGTCAAACCCTTTCGGACTCGGAGATCCCTTTTTTTCGGAACAGAGACATGCTTTAGAGTAGCCTCAGAATTCGGGAACTTGTTCGACCATGAGACCATGCGATATGTACATCCATTGCTCGTTATACGACCCTTGCCGTAGCGCATCGATGATGTCCTTGGTGGGCACGTTTCCACTCTCGAACACTGCCTCCACTACCGGAGGGAAGCCGCCGCCCATGTTCATCGAAAGACCTGCATGGTAGGGCCGTAAGGAATTGGGCTGTCCTTGCGCGAGCAAGGAATACCCAAGGAATGGTACGAACATCATATTGCCATGCGCATGAAACCAGTTTGCGTTCCATTGAAGGCTGTCGGAGAGGTCATCTATCTTCTCTAGCATCTCCAGTGCCTCACGAAGCGTCGCTGTCGTCGTGTTCTGGTAAAATTATGACGGGTTAGTATACCAGTATGAAAATGACAAGTATGGCAACAAGCGCTTGCCAAGCCCGATGACGTGGGGAACCCCAAGCAAGGTGGTCATCAAAATACATGATCCTCGCTACAAAGATGCAGCGCTTCTCTCGGCGCTTTGGAAAACAATATTGATCCTCTGTCCAGCGAATGCACAGCAAACGATCCTGACCTGCATGAATGGACTTGTTTCCAACTCTACTAGCGGCAATCCGGGTCGGTGTTAACTAAGTTGGCCCGTCCACGCTGTCGACGGAGTTGCACAAAGTGCCATGAGCTCGACTGATTGCTTGAGATTCAAGGAGTTGCTTCTTATTGGTACGCACAGCTCGGGCTCGGCACGCACAGCATGTGTGACTAGAAATCCTAGCAATTACAGCATTCTTTATTGTAAAATAACCACGACACCTTTCGTAACAATGTACGACTTCAGGGAGGAGCGCCTCCCTGATGGGAAAAAGAGACAGTTTTAAGGAAAGTCACTCACACTGCATACGGGACTGGCTGGTGCGCAGTCCCTTTTCCTTCGCTTTCGTACTTCACTCGTTCGCTTGAATTACCGTCATGTTGTTGGTCTGACTCTGTAGTAGAACTTGCATACTAGGCTACACCGTGTATCCATGGCAGAAGCTGTATTTTGAACTCCGCCGTGAATGAGCACAGCATATTGAATGTCACAAAGTGACGATGCACTAATCGTCTGAGGTGCGAAGTCCTCCTTGAAAACACAGCTGTGTGACAAAGTCTGTGCCTTCTATGAGCTAGTTATGCGATACGGACTACAGTAGGTCTTGACCTACGAATTATTTTACAGGTGAATTTAAACGAAGGCACGGATGATGGTATCATCGTCGGCAATGACACGGTGCCTTGGCCACCGACGAACGTTCGTCGCCCCAGAAAGCGCGATGGACAAGTGCGGAGAACAAGGTGCATTAATAACAGACAGTTAAACGGACCCTAGCAATTCCTCCCTTCTTCTGCTACTCTCGCTCCTGTTATCCATGTCGCGGGCCATGTCATCGACAACGTCTGGTTCGTAGTGATAGGTTGACTGGGTTGCGTAACCTGCGTTGATATCAATGATTTGACTAGGTCGATCGTCCATGACGCTTGCCATGAGCGGCAAATATTTCGCGAGCAGCGGCAGCGACGGGGTTCACGTATGGCGCATGGATGGCGCCAAATTGGAGGCGACGATGGCGGCGGAACTCGTCGAATGCGTCGCGTTCTCGCAGGACAGTAGGTGGATAGCGGCCGGAACATCCTCTGGAGACGTGATTATCTGGGATGCAAACTCGACGTCGTACAAACAACGATGGAAGACTGGCAACGGCGCCGTCAGAGGTGTCGACTTCTCCCCCGACTCGACTCGACTTCTCGCCATGGGAGATCGCATAGTCGCCGTTTGGGACATCATCCGTGGACGAGTTGTCGGGCCACTCAACCACGATGATCGTGTGTGGGCGGCCAAGCACTCTCCAGAAGGCGACCGGATTGCAACAGCAACGCAAAGGTCTATTCAGGTTTTCAACAACAACAACGATGGTCGCTCACCGGTCACCGTACAACTGAGAGTCGCCAAGTGCTGGTACAATGCCAATCTTGTCTGGTCAAACACCCACGTATTCGTGATATCCGACGGGAAAATCAAGAAAATAGATGCATCTACAGGAACACAGGTCTCGGAATGGCGAGTTCCCGATCTCAGCGACATTCCCGCCATCACCGTACCGCACCACGGGGAATTCGTCGCGTGTACTTCAGGTCAAAACATAACATTCTGGGACACGTCGACAGGCAGTCAAGTCGGTTTGTTTCGTCACCATTATCGCCCTCAAGACGTACATTCCATCACACTCTCACCCGATGGTCGATTTCTCGCAATTGCAATTGGTGGCGAGAACAAGAAGATTGCTGTCAAACGTCTATCTCACATAACTGTGAGTATCTCCTCGTTCAATCGGATCGTAGCGCATCTCAAGGTTTCTTCTCTGGTTAATATTGTTACTACATTGAATCTAGGAACCTAACATACAGATTGACGACGCCGTGCTCGATTTATGGAAGAATGGACACCTCGAGAAAGCGGAAGTGTTTTTGACTGAAGCACTTCTCTCTCAAAATTCGCATCATGTGCTCGCCGGTCGGGCTCTCGTCCATTCGCGACTGAAGAATTGGGATGCTGCGATCGAAGATGCCAACCAGGTTTCGTATTCCTTTCTCGCTGGCTATTAGCGCTAACGTTCATATGAACCAAGTCTATTGAAATCCGTCCATCCATCGGTGGCTATATTGCAAGGTCCGTAGCGCTCGTTGGAAAGGGGGAAAGGCAAGAGGCATATCGGACGTGCGATATTGCGTTCGAACACTGTCATCCAACACATATCGGTTTTCTCATTCTTATCAAGGTACGTGTCCAATGGTTTTGGCCTTGGTCGACTCTCATCTGCTCCTGTTGTTAGGCCGTCATAAAATGCATGGCCGGAGATTTTCTTGACGCGATATCTCGCGTGAACGACCTCATCAATACCGTACACGTGAACTCTGTATGCTATGCGGTTCAGGCATGGGCACAAGCAACTCACGTAGTGGGTATCACCACTAACACTTTTGTTAGGCATACATGTATCTTCTCTATGGAAACTCTCTCATGGATACTCGCAACTATGAAGGCGCAATGCAATCATTCCGGCATGCAAGAGAGAAATTGCCATCCCATATGAGTCATACGCTATCTGTCGTCTCACTAGTACGCACCCAGTGGATACTGCATCATGTTTCGTCTGTTGATATTACTTGACAGATATCTGGATGGAAATTTGGAGATCTTGAAATCGAGTCAGAAATGTGTCTCTGTGAAGCACTGTATGCAGCAGGTCGCACGGAAGAGGCGAGCGACTATCTACTTAATATGGTCAAGGAGGCCGACGGAGAAGTGTACAAGCGCCGACCAACATGGGTTTATTGTGAGTTATAGGTTGTTGTATTTCCACCATGCGTTCAGACCTCGCCACAGATTTCTTGGAACAATACCTCAAAAGCAATGATCGCACAAACTTGGAGTCTGGCCGAGACGAGAAAATGTCGATGCCTTATACCCCAACGCTGCTATTGAATGAATGGGTGAAATTGAGGTTGACAAGCGACTCATGGAAGGATACTTTGGCTGTTACTAAACATGTACGTGACCGTCGTCACTATCTCTTTGATCGCGCATTTGATACTCTTGGGTTTGGAGTTTATGGCCTCCAGATTTACGATTTATCGGATTATCTGTGAACAGCTCGATTCACTCAAAAAGATACTGGATGCGAAAGAGTGCTTCCACGCGATGGTGGAGGAACTCAGAGGAGAGACGACAGGACACACCGATCAGGCGGAATGGGTGCCTAGTGAGAATTTAAATAAGCCTAGGCACTGATGGCCATCTGACATGGCCATGTCAGGATTCAAGCGGCATTTGTTCGAGGAACTAGAGCGTCTCGGAGATGTGGCAAGCCGTGCCCGGAGATATAAAGAAGCCATATCCATGTATTCTGAAGCACACACACTCGATCTAACCTCTCCACCTGGCCTATTCATCAAACGCAGCAAGGCTTATGTTGCTGCAGGTTTGTGGGTGGAAGGATTACAAGACGCAGAGGAGGTGCGTCCTTTTATCTTGCACGGGGTCTTCTTTTGTATGGTTTATGGCTAGGTGATCCGATCCTATCCCTCGTCTCCATGGGGCTACGAAAGCAAACACGCAGCTTTACATAGTGGTGGGCACTACGACGATGCCATCGCCACATTTGAGCAAATGCGCTCGAAGATATCGGAATCATCTGATTCAGATATTCGCGGTGTGTACATTGACATCGAACCAACATTAATCTATTGAGCTTGATTCACAGAACGTCTTCGGGAATATGTAAATCCAGAGGATACCAAGGCGGAGATTTCTAAGGCTGTTCGGAATGTCGTCCGCGACTTACCGCGTGTACTCATTCACACTATCACTGGTCGTCTGGTGGACAGGTCAAAGCATGCTTCATCGTTCGAATCCCTTCCAATCTTCAAGGAACTGATCTCCGCCATGACGACGGCCATCGACCAGGACCACATCCATCGAGAAGTCTCGAAGTACTTCCACTACGCCACATTTTCGCATACTTGGGAGCCCGATAACGAACCTTCGTTCGAGGAAGTCACAAACATGGGGGTATATGATCTCGACGAGTCTTTCACCCACAACAAGTTGCAAATGTTCTGCAGGATTGCTCGTGATGCTGGTCTCCACTGGGCTTGGAGCGACACATGTTGTATCAATAAACTCGACCATCATGCGCTTCAGGAAGCCATAGTCGCAATGTTCAAGTGGTATGCGGGTTCTGCAGTGACGATCATTTTCCTTCGTGGCATCCACTCCCCGTCGCAGCATGGCGACCTCACGAGGAGTAGATGGAACAGTCGAATCTGGACCTACCAGGAATACCACGCTTCCAAGGTTGTCCGATTCTACACCGAAGATTGGCAACTGTACCTGAATCTTGGCGTTCCCAACCACAAGGACTCACCTGAGATCATGTCAGAGATGGAGGGAGCAACTGGGATCAAAGCACAGTCCTTGATGGCCCTCCAACCGGGACGAGATGACATCCGGGTGAAGTTATGCCTGGCTTCCGGACGGGACATGACGCTCGCCGAAGATGCTGCATACGCACTACTTGGAATGTTTTCCACGACCTTGCCAATTGTATATGGCGAAGGGGACCAGGCAATCGGACGACTCCTTGCACAGCTTCTTGCCAGCTCAGGAGACACAAGCATCCTCGCATGGACTGGAAGATCTGGAAGTTTCAACAGCTGCCTCCCGGGAAGTATCACCGTCTTCAGTGAACTCCCAACCTCGCACATTCCACCAGCAATCACGGACGCAGAAGTAGAGATGATCCCTGCTATAATGCGCTCCTCTTCACCACATATGGCCTTGGCAGCGATACTGTATGACAAACTTCAGGAGCTTAATGTGTCATCGTTCGCAATGCATAGAATGAAGCTTCCGTGCCTTGCTTTCAAACTCGGCCGACTGGAAAGAACTGGTGACGGGCCAGAATATGTATATCGGGCAAGGACGAGGGCTTTGGGAGATGTAGAGATTGCGACCACCGAAGATCTTTCCGGATTCGATACCCTGACTCTTGTCCACCCATGGATTGCCTACCTGCTTGGAACGCAGCCCATTGGCAGGATCCCCGAAACAATCTCCGCACTGAAAAACCCCCAGTCGCATGCTGGCCCTTCGAGTACCGCACAAGGGGTCAGGCGAACGCGAAGATCACGCATCATTTCTCGCATTGCGCGGTTGTTTAGTCCAAGTGGCACGCACTCGCTTCAACCCCCTTCGGCTGTATCGCAGATGGAAAAGCGCATGGAAGTCCTCCGCTTCATCGCTCGACTAAGACAACCTTTCGGTGCACTATTGTTCACCCGGGATAGTCAGGTCGTCGGCGCATACAAGAGGGTGGCTTCGGAGACTCTGATTACTGTCAGAGTGGAGGACCTTTCGTCGCACGTGTTGGGCAAGCTGATAGAGGGCGTGTGCACACTGGACGTGCTTTGACGCGTTCACTACGCGTTTTCGACCCTTGTTGTGAGGCATACCATCTTTCTACCCAGCTTCTTGTGTCGGCGTTTGGTCTGGGTCGTACGCACTGCTCCTTCAGAATCGACCTCGAGGTTTCCCTATGATGCAGTAGAGACAATGTTGAATTATTTCGTATTTTAGTAGTACCGCCACACTCATTACGCTTCTTTTCACGGACGTCACATAGTGTTATAGTATATTACAAGTTATTTACACGCCACTCTCTTTTTTCCTCCCCCGTCTTTCATTACATCAACTTGCATTATAGTTGTATTTCTGTACTGGTCTGCGTTCTGGGACCTTGTACCGGAAGAGGCAAGCGTTCAGTATCGAAGCCCGTTCATCGGCGTCCATTCAATCCAAGTTGTTGGCGCACATTGTATACGCTTTCAAATCAACACGGCGCAATGTTGGGGCTCCTTTTTGACAACGTCCAACCACGAGTTCGCTGTAGTATGTAGCTTCTCGTCGTTTGCCAATGAACAATCCCGGGGACATGGAAGGAAGCGCCGAAAGTATATACTGGAAAGGTATCAACTTGAAACAGGTACATTGATCCAATTTGGTGTAGGAAGCTAAACGCGATGCCACAGCATCAAGCATCATTGTTGACTCCATCCATCATCCTAAAGCCACTGATTTCCATGTCGTCGACAATGGCCGGTACGTGCTGCCAATAGAATAATGATGCGCTGACTCGAATGCTGATTGTCGAATAAGAACAATTCCATCCACTAATTGAAATACCCACTGGTGGTTCCATATGGGCGGTGACATATTCAGCGAAGGAGGACTCGGAGTATCTCCTCATTGGGGTATCCGACAAGGTCCAAGTGTGGCAGTTCAATGACAGTATTCAACACACGGCAACAATGCAGGTGGCAACTCACGCTGAAGTCCGATGTCTCGCTGTGTCAACGGACGGCGGACGGATTGCAGCAGGGACAGCCTGTGGTGATGTCATCGTGTGGAACGCGATGACATACGAACAAGTCATGTTTCACAGGGAGGCGAATACCGTGATCCACGGCGTCGACTTCTCGCCAAACTCGGCTCGACTTGTCGCGGCATCGGGGAACCATGTGTCCATCTGGGACATTGGGACTCGCCGCCGAGTCGTTGGTCCGCTTGATCACGATGGTAGCGTGATCGCTGCGAAATACTCGCCGCACGGCGATATGGTTGCGACAGCCACCGAGAAATCCGTTCGACTCTACAAGGATATGGGAAAGTTGCTCGTGGACGTCAAGGTGAAGATAACCTCGTACTACAACACAGGTCTCCAGTGGTTAGACGAACAGCTCATCGTCGTATCCGATGGCTCGCTCAAGAAATTGGAATCTCTTCATAAACCATGGCTTGTTCCAGACAACAAATATTTGACGCGTGGCGTTGCCCTGTCTCGGAATGGGAAATTCGTTGCCTGCTGTACGCGCAATGTCGTCAAAGTTTGGGAAGTGTCTACGAAGTCGGCGCACACGCAGATTGGTCTCGTGAAACTCTCTCAAGAGATACGCGCTCTCACATTCTCCAGAAACGGCGATTTCCTTGTAATTGGCCGAGAAGATGGAACGGTCGCCATTGAAACTATCTCCAAAATCCGCCGGGTAAGAAGCATGAATTTCGAACCATTATCCGTTGACACGTTCTTAGACATTTCAACGCACTACCAGTGGCGACCAAGGACAACAAAATGATAATCCTTCGACTTCAAACGACAGCGCACAGGTAGGTTTTTTCGATCATCCGGTCATCGAAAGAGTTACGCTGAACAATGTGGTGCCTACAGCCGTCCGGCCAGGGCAACGCTCAACCTCGCAACCATTTACCTACGACCGCGAATGGCGACGTGAGGATATCAATAACAAACCACGGAAGAGTGCGTACTCTCGATAGCTAAATAACTACAGTTTTGTTTGACTTTGCGTCTCAGCGGCCGACGGTTGGACTATCTACTAATCAACCCCAGGTCTGTTGTCCCATTTCATCTTAGTCGCCAGTGGTGACTGACACATCAGCATGCTTACTCGCAAAGGGTGATGCTCCAGTGCGCGTACTTTTCTTTGGCTAATATTGTTGGGCTGATGGTGAATCAGCATCGGCGAGGATCAGCGAAAGCTACAATAGCTGTTGTTTTCACCTTGCCCACCTGGATGCTGTGTTGTAGACTGGGGGTTGGGGACGGGACGCATTAATTCAAGTGAATCAACCTATACTGTACCATATACAAGGATTCTATCGGGATCCCGATATCGTCTGGTTGAACTCAGAAATAGTCGGGCGCGAACGTTCAATCGTGGTTCATTCAGAGGAGCAAAATACTTGAGACAAGTTGGGGAATAGGTTCCTAATTGTACTGGTGTTCCTCGTTGTTTAATGCTTGAGATTCGAGGAGTGGTACCTGCGGAGGATGGAGTCCTCGAGGTTATCCGCCCGAGCGCGTTGCCATGACACCCATCCCAGCACGAAACCTAAATTTGTTGTGCTAGAGGGGAGATGTCAAGTGTTGACACACCATTCACAAATGTAGGTTGGAGAAACATTCTGTACATTCTGTTCGACGCTGCAATGTTCTAGGTGATACAAGCCTCTGATCTTCAAAATACAGACGTTTTGGACAATCTCAATCCGCGACACAACGATATTCCCTAGGAGGGTGCCTGACGTGGATTCGTCGACCACGTGAGCAGCTGGGAGGATGAAACGATTTTGAGAGACAAGATATACGTTACCTACACCCTGCTTACCACTACCACGGTCCGACAACCGACAGTCCCCCACTCTCATCGCTAACCTGATCTTTGTACCACCGTCAGGTTTATCAGGGAGAATGTTGGAGATATTAACGAGCGTACCTTGGACGACCGAGAATTGAAATGGAAACGGCAGAAGCAGCATTAAGGCATAACGCAGGGAGGTCGAATGAAATTCGCATTACAGGCGTTCACTTTCCACTCAAAATCCTCATTGCGCCAAGAGAATGTTTGGGATCCTGGTTTTTAGGTGCACATCGAGCTGTTCATGTACCCATAAAAACAGAAAGACTGGATTAAGGAAAACATGGCATTTTTCTATGAGGATATGCACCCACCGTGACTGCAGTTGAACTTTCTGTCAGGTGGCAGCACTTGTAGCGCGCTTTCAAAGAAGTTCGCACACCATTTATAGCTCCAGACCCTTCTAACAGGCTCACTATGCCGTCGCTTTCAGCGGCTTGGTCCAAGGACGGAAAGCAAGTTTGACGCACATTGCA
>JBBPLG010000248.1:0-30818 GCA_038089695.1 Xanthoconium separans | reverse complement strand
CATCATGGAAGGCGCTGTCACAGAACTGACGAAATCGGGTTCGTTGACGGGGCAACGATACGCACCTGTTACAACTGTTAATGGCTGGGCCCCAAGCACGGCAAATATGAAGGCGGCTATGAAGGAGGAAACGAGGACCTCGGTAACGCCATATTTATGGGGTGGCCTCGAATAAAATCTAAAGAAAGGCAATTTCAGGGAGAACACCAAGAGTTTACAAAAAGTGGTAGCTGGCACGACTCGTCACACCAATCGATTATTCCCCGAGACTATGTAGTCTTCGTCAGTGACAGGAAGTGTCTAAGATGTCAAACATGTTACATGCTTGAACTTCTTGGAGATCAGAGTTGTAAGTAGTATATATCCTTAATTGGGTAATTATCGAAATGAATCAAACGAGACTCTCTTTTCCTTTGTCCTTCACGTCTCCACGTCCACCTCCCCCTTGTGATCAAGCCAGTCCCTCGCCGTTTCAGCGTGTCTTTTTGTCGTGAGTATCTTCCTCTCTCTCTCTACCTCCTCTTCTCACGACAACTTTTAGTGGGACTGGTTCCCTCCGCACTATTCGCACTTGTCTCCACCAACAAAGTAGACACGACAGGACCGTGACAGCGAATGGCCATTTTTTCCCCATTCTCCGCATATCTTTGATAAATTCCATTTCGATCACTCAGAATCGCGCTTCGTTTCATCGGCGACGCACTCTGTCCTTTCCACCTCCCGCATTCCTTTCCGTTTCATTACCCCCATATCTTCATGGCATCCGAATCACCGCAAGTTCGCCGTCGTCCGACAAGGGCAAAACTCCCCGACCCCCACCGCAACTCCAATGTCGTCCGTGCCTCTGTTCTCGAAACCGCTCTTGAGCTCGGCTTTGGCCAAAATTCCACCGTCGCAGATTGGATTTTTAATAATCCTCTCTTAGAGGAAGCTGAGGATTCATACCCCGAACCACATAACCAGGTCAATCTCGACACTAAATCAGAAATTACACCCTATGTCGCAGAGGTCTGCATCCTCTTTTCCCTTCCCTCCCGTTTATTTCGTCTCTTACATCATTTTCAAGGCAATAACGCCGACTCTCACTTCCGGTTCCAATTCCACTTCAGATGAATCTTCCTCCCTTAATTCCCCGGCCAACCACGCTCTTAATGCGGCCATCACAACTATTCAGGTACATTCACACAAACCAAGTGTCACCGAATCACCCCATGTACATTTTGGTGACTTTGCCTCGGATCAGTTACAACTCTTCTCCCCCTTTACACTATCCCCTCACATTACCCATCTCTCAGGGACCAGGGGTATTTCAGCCCTTAAACTCCCTAGAGATGCTGAGCGCTCGCGTAGCCAGGACGATAGCCTCGAATCCCCTAGCCCAGGCCTTGCCGATAGTGGCTACACTAGCGAGGGCCAGTATCTTTCAAAAGGCAAAAAGGATAAACCTCCCAAGCACAAACGAAGCAAGGCCTCGAAACCGAAAACCCCCGATTCCAGCAAGACTGCCGAAAAAGACCCCGATTATGCATCGGACGGTGGCTATCTCTCTGCGTCTTCTAACAAATCTCAGGGGAAATCCCCCGGCAGGGTCAAATCTCGTGCAATGGCGTTCTTCCGGAGGCGGCCGAAAAAGTCTGCACACGCAAGTGATGACGAGGACGAGGACAGTATACCCCCTGTACCTGCAATCCCTACCCTACCGAGACCTTCCAGTCCGAAGCCACTTGAACGTCGTGCGGCATCACCGACCCGTGCTGGTTTTACTCCTTTGACATTGAATTTAACAAGTCCGCCCGCATCTCCTGCGAGGCGACGAGTGAGCAAGAGCCCGCCGCCTATTGTGAGAGCTACATCTCCACAACAATCGGATCAATCATCTGTCTTTCAGGTTGTATCCATACCAGTGCCTACTATATTGCCCCCTGCTGCTTCGCCCGCGACAACCCCTCTGTCTTCTTCTATGCCAGGCACCCCCCTCTCAACTGCTTCTTTCCCTACGCCTTCGTCGATCCAGATTGGGGCATGGGCCTCGAAATCCCTCACGACTGCGTCTTCGAGGCAGCATCTTAGTATTCCTCCACAAGGCCCTCCACCTACTCTTCCTCTTCCTCAGCCACCATCTCCTTCACCAACGACACCATCCAGAAAAGGTGCTCCCACACGTCCGATCCCCGTCGTACCATCGACCACAAGATCTACGCTGCCACTGACTCCGCGCAGAGCTGCATCTCCTTTCAGGCCTCTGCTTCCCCCGAGAGTATTGCCTCCTGCTGTGCCCCATGGCCCAGGCGATTCACCAATTGTTTCCGAAGGTGATCCACGCAGCAGTAAAGATCCCACTGGAAAACAGCGATATGGAACAGCTAGCTTGGGAACCACGCCGGCATTCCTGCAACGAAAGATCCAGCATGCTCCACCTTCGTCCCCGCGCCACCCCCCTCCTGATGCTCCTCTTCCTCCGTCACCCTGTCTGACCCCGAGTATACGCCCACGTACGCCGATCGGGTCTTCAAAATTCCACGAACATTTTTCATCCGTGTCCTCCACGCGAGTTCTGTCGACGCCCACGTCTATGAGCCCTTCACCAAGCACAGCTGCACTTTCTGAATCTTCCTCTGGTTTTTCTGCACGATCGTCACATGTATCGTCAGCCTCAGAGCGCAGCGAGGGACGAGCAATTTGCGATTCGGGGAATATGTTGGATTACTCCCGCCCGACGACTAGCACGTCCACCTTTTCTTGTTCAAGCTACGGGCACCCCATACCGTCAACATTTGGTAGACCCGCGGTGGACCTCAGGCACTTTTCGGACGGCACCGATGTCAATTCAAGCGTCTACTTGACAACGATGCATAGAGACAGTGGTAGCATTGCCACTTTTGATGCCGACGACGTTGACATCGAGGATACTGTTCCCAAGGGCTATGTCGGTGACGACGACGATGCATCCGTGTACACCACCGATGACCAGACTGCCGGGAGACGGACAATGTACCTCATGGAACATGGCGAGTCGGACGAGAACGGAGATGAAATTGTCATTGCGGGGAGCCGCTATTGGGGTGGTCATGAACTGCCGCCACCTGTACCACCCCTGCCTCCTATGTCTCGACCTGGTCCGGGATATTTTTGAGGGATGTTTTGCGTCTGATTGCACGCTTAATTCATGGGTTTTGTTGTGGTGGGGTAGTTTCAACATCCCAGGAGCGGTAATTTATCATGTTTATATTTGCCACCTATTCCTTGCTTCATCGGAGTCGTCTCTTGCATTCAGCTGTACCATTCTTGGGCCTTTGCTATACATAGTACTTTAATTCATGGTAAGCTCACCACGGCGCTGCACCCCTCTTGCTAATGTTTCTTGCACTTCCTGGTACTAAATGCCATCTTTGCGTACATGGCCTTGCGATCAATGTTTTGGCGATTGAATTTTCTCCCGTTTTCTGGCGCTACCTACATGATAGATCGTACTTACCCAGCTATTGCTAGAGGCAGTCTTTAGTAAACCAAGGCGCTAGTATCGGCTTACCGACCGACCGCAATGCCAAGCTAGACCATTTGCAATGGAACGAGCACCGATCGGTTGAGGTTTTTAATGGGCCTCCTGACCGATCCCTGAAGGGGAATTTGTCATCAGAATCTCGATGAACTGCGTGTTCCAGTGACTGTGTATGTTGTCGATGTCTGACTCTCACTCCAAGTAGTTCGGGCTGTGACTCGACTTGTGTCAGGGATAAAGAGAAAACGAGACAAAAACTACGCCGAAGGGGAGTCGAACCCCTGCCGCTTGCTTGGAAGGCAAGCATGATAACCGCTTCACCATCGGCGTGACATCAATTTCCATATCTGTACATTATCATAACTCGTCGTGCCGACCGCAGTTTCGCACTCATTCATTCAGCTCCGTTTGCAACGCACTTCGTAAAAGTATCATCAGCATCTCTAATACCCACTTTGGCAGCACATCATATCTAGTCCTTCTCGTCATGTCGCTGCAACACTTTGGAAAGGGTGCTTTACGGGTCGCCAAGAATTACACCAAAGGCTATTCGGATACGCAGGCCAAAGTCCGGGATGCCACGTCCAACGATCCATGGGGACCCACGGGCACGCAAATGAACGAGATTGCGCAGTTGAGCTATAACCAGTGCGTGTCGTCGCATTCCTCGACGCTGCGTGGCGTATCATCCTCGACCCGATATTCACTTTTTCACACAGAAATGACTTTGTCGAAATCATGGAGATGCTCGATAAGCGATTGAACGACAAGGGCAAGAATTGGAGACATGTGTTCAAGGCGAGTGTTTACCGCGTTTTTGGCGATCCGACGACGTTCGTTGCGGGCTGAGACGTTCTTAGTCTCTCACCGTTCTCGATTACCTCTTGCACGCTGGGTCGGAGAACGTGGTGCTCTACTTTCGAGACAATTTGTACATCATCAAGACGCTCAAGGAGTTCCAGTACGTGGACGAGGACGGCAAGGATTGTGGTGCCAATGTGCGGCAAAAGGCCAAGGATATCTCAAATCTTTTAAGCGATACGAGCCGCCTTCGGGAAGAGCGGAGGAACCGGGCTTCCATGCGTGATCGCATGATCAAAGGGCAGCCGGGTCTGGAAGAGGACGATGATGTAGGAGGTGGTGGTGGTGGTGATGGAGGAGGAGGAAGTCATCCCCCGCCGGCCAGAAGCCGAGGGAACGACCGGGACGATGACGAGCTCAAGCGCGCCATCGAGGCATCAAAACGGACTCACGCTGAAGAGCAGGCTCGACAGGCGGAAGAGAGTGATATTCAACGTGCCATCCGACTGAGTGAGGAAGAAGAGGTCAAACGAAACAAGGCTGTCGAGGATTCGAACGCTGCTGCGTTATTCGATGATCAGGCACAAATGTACGTGTTTTCTCCACAAAATGAATCTTGCATTGAATTATCCGTTGACACCCAGACCACAACCTACTGATGGTTCGAACAATCCTTTCCCGTTTGTCGATTCTTCGTCATACGCGACTGGTCTCCAACCCCAGTTTACTATCCAACCCCAATTTACGATGCAACCTCAGCTCACGTCCTTCAATCCTTACCAGCAACAGGCACAGCAGGAAGCGATGCAGGTGCGTATCCTCTCGTGTGGTTGATACCTGAATCCTTATTCGACCACAGGCGGAATATCTGAGACAGCAACAAGAATGGTTGCGTCAACAGCAGGAGCTACAGGCCCAGCAACAAGCCCAGGCGCTACAGCAGCAACAGCAAGAAGAATGGCTCCGCCAGCAACAAGCTCTCCAAGCACAGCAACAGGCGCAACAGTTGTATGCACAACCTACAGCGTTCGGGTGCGTCCAACATCCCAAGTCCGTTGATTCGTCGCTGACTTGCCACCTGCAGTTCCAACAATCCATTCGCAGCTTCTTTTCCGCCATCACCCGTGCCACATGCTCCAGCTTCTCAGATCAATGGGATTGGTGTCGGTCCGTCATTCAATCTCCAAGGGACCTATGCAAATTCGACTGCACCATCATACGCCTCTACGCCCTCACCTGCACCCACTTCTTCGAGTCCTCAATTACAACCGGAAAGCTCCTCGTACGCAGGCGGTCCAGGAAAAGGGACGACGCGTGCGGACCAAGAACATGCCCACCTTGCGAACCTCTTTGCAAACCGTGACGATGGCCAGGATACCTTTGGAAATATTGGTGCTCTGCGATACGGCCAAACGCAGGCTGGCCGAATTGCTGCGCAGAAGACGGGGGTCAGCACGAACAACCCATTTTCTCTCCAGCAGCAGCAGACGCAAAATCCAGATCAACCCTTTTTTTCCATCTAGTTTGGTTGACGAGTTGTAAATAGGTTGGCTGTGGCCATGTCATTCTTTTTTTTTTCGTGCTTGCTTATTACTTAGTTGCCTATGTGATCTACCTTCTAAATCTGGATTTGACTTGGAAGTGACATCATTTGGTTCGCCCCCCCTGTCTATTGTCTATTGAATCTCTTTCTCCTCCTCCATCATGGCTGGCGAGAGCGACACTTTTGTACTTTTGATTGTAAGCATACTCCAGATACTTACAATTCGGCGCGTCCACGAACTCTCATCGCGTACTAGGTCGCATGGCTTTTCCCTCCCGCAGCCGCTGCGTTCGTCTCAGGATGTAGTACCGACCTCTGCATCAACATCCTATTAACAATGTACTTTTTCAGGCCTGTTATTTTGGCTTTCCGGCGGGCTAATTTTCTCTGACAGGCTAGGATACTTGCCCGGCTGTGTGGTGAGTACTCCTCCGGTCCCAAATGAAATTGATAGTCAGACTCGCGCAGCATGCATTCTGGCTAGTCCTCAAACGCGCTGAGGCGAACGACAGGTATGGCTATAAAAACTGGACCTGTAAGCCCGCCTCGCAGCTACATCGGGTTTGTTCACCGTCGCTGATCGCGTTGGGTTGGGCTAGATGCTGGGATGGGCGAATACCGTCCTGCGTATGGTGCGGGTGCACAACCTGCCCCTGCTGGTCAGCCTCAGCCTCAGCCGCCTCCACCTCCACCTCCGCCCCCGGCCCCGCCTGCGGGACCTCCTACAAGCCAAGCCCCTGTCGACCAGAAGGGCGAGTACACGGCGCCACCGCCACCCGCGGAGAGCAAATCTGGCGATGAAGCTGTTGATCAAAAGTCGACGCCGCCAGCACCTGCTACTGATAAGAAAGCTAGCGAGGTCGCAGCTCCACCGCAAGGGCCCGCGGATCAGAAACAGGCGGATACGACTGCTCAGTCTACCGCTCCAGCTAGCAGCACTTGATGGGACAGTTATAAGATCGGATTCTTTCGTTG
Source organism: Xanthoconium separans (assembly GCA_038089695.1). Classification (NCBI taxonomy): domain Eukaryota; kingdom Fungi; phylum Basidiomycota; class Agaricomycetes; order Boletales; family Boletaceae; genus Xanthoconium; species Xanthoconium separans. The sequence continues at coordinate 24,000 of JBBPLG010000248.1, read as the reverse complement.
TCTCTCGTAATAACGGACAGGCTGTATTAATCGTTGGTCTCCGTTGGTACTAGTTAAAGTTGTACCAGAATGGTCAGAGGACAGCTCGTTTATGATCCAGTGAATTAGAAGAATCCTAACTGCGCGTCATTCTCCAACCATGGACTGTAGAGCGGACTTCCACGTCTCCCGGATCTTCGGGAAACATGGGCTAGGAATAATTAGCGGGAGTGAATTGGTGTCAAATGTTGGACTTGCCGAGAAATTCTTCGTGTAAATTTCATCGCACTTCCAACCTCTGTGGCGAGCCATGCTGAAGAACTCGAGGTCGCGGTGAGCGAGGTGGGGGCGATGGTGTGAATAAAACACGAGGACACATGGTTGGTCAAGCGACGAGACGCTGTTGCATTTCCCGGATATGGGCGTGAGGCAGTGTTCGCAAGAGGTAAGCAATGCGTCGTGCTAGATGCCATGAGAATAACAGTGGGTACTAACAAGGCGTGTCACGATTACCTGAGAGTGGTTGAATATGATATCGGAAAGGATGATCAAATCGAATCCTCTCCATGGTTCTCGGTCTTGAGGGAGGGCAGCGATGAGGGTATCGACAGGCTTTCCCCAAACGTAACCCTGGGAGTTGGACATGGTTGCGGATTTGGGTTCCATTCGATTACATGGAAGTCACCTGTGTGGTCACTCTGTCCCTCTGCTCTTCGGGAATGTTTTGCTCGACATTGTAAGCAAGGTTCTTGATCAGGGACGCGTCAGGATAGTCTGTCAGGATGACCTGTACTGTAGTTAGTCTTGGACCAGAGATGAACATTGAGTATCGATTACTCACTTTCGTGGCGCCATTCTGAGCCGCAATAATGCCAGGCAAGCCACCGCCTGCCCCTAGTTCTAATATAAATTTATTTCCGATCAATTCCTCGTGAGAGTCCAGGTAAGAAGCAAAGGCGATCGCTGCATTCCACCTGGAGATTGCGTAGACGAGTCCAACGATCAATATGAATTGTGCTTTGGAAGCTCACAAATAGTGTCCCCAGAGCGGGTGGGAGCCAACGAGTCTGATGGAGACGTCAGGCCGGCCATGTGTACGTGAATATGTAGAGAGTGTAGGGTTTGGGGTAGCAGGACGTGGCGGTTCCTAAGATTAAATTCAATTGGCATGCACGTTCAAGTCGCCATGTAACTCACTGTGAACAGGGTTCCGAGTGATAAATCGCCCTCGCCGTCGTCGTGATCTTCCATACTAATGATCCGAGTCGTTGAACCAGAAATAAGGTTGTGATGGGATGTAATCCACGCGTATGTAAGTAGCCAACGCCCATCACGGTGCCTGAGGTTGAACCAACCCGACCCACTGGATCCCAACATGCGTTGCTCAGCGCTCAGCGTCACTCAACAAGAGGCTATGTCCAGGGACTCCGGGCTGTCCCCTTCACTCAGACGCCCTCGTATAAAAACACGCAAGCCCCCTTGATTGACATTTTAACCAAAGCCGCTACTACTACATACCAGTGTAGTAGGGCAGGGACTGGGCTCGGCTCTGACGATCACGTACTCACCGTGTCGTCGCCCACACTGCAACCACCTCATCCATGGAGGCCAATGGTGGCCGCCCACGCTCTGACATCAACCATTCGTCCAACGCATTGTCTTCTACCATAGGCCTCCCTGTTACCGAATCAAGCATCGTTCACCCTCATCCACCTTCAGTACAGCATGTTCCAACCTCTACTGAGAGGCGCCCAAGTTGGACCCATGTTGAGCGTGGACCAGACTCTCCATCTCTGGACCCGCCAACTATTCAAGACCTGGAGCTATCTAATGTACAGGTATCCGACGACGACCCAATTTGCTCTTCGGTCTTTCGGAAGGGTTTAACCTTATCCCCCATCTTCCTCCCCGATGCATCCTCTACTAACTTGGGTGTGGATGCTGATACCGCCCCAGACGGTGATAAGACGCGTCTCATAGGAGAGGATGAGCCGCAAGCCGAAGGTGACTGGCCAAGAGACTCCTCCATCGACTCAGAACGCGTTGCTGGTTTCACGTCACAACCTGGACGTCACCATAGTACGCCACTGAAGACCGCTATTGCAAATGCTTTCCGTCGTGCATCAGTGCGCGTTGCAGATGTTCGAGAAAACAGAAACTATGATCCTATACGAGAAGACGCTGAACATCTTGACGCCGCTTTCCCATCGGATCACATAGAAGAAACGATGCAACTCAACGTCGGAGAGGGGGTCACTTCTCAACTACTATCATCCGGACCCCTGCGAGGGCGCGCTCTTGGCATTTTGGAACCAACAAATCCTCTCCGTCTGCGGCTGTACAAGCTGCTTATCCACCCGTACGTATCTTCTAGGCGTGCTTTCATTTGCTAAGGTTATAACTAGGTATACTGAACCGATGATACTCGCTCTGATCCTCATCCATGCTGTTGCGTTGGTGGTGCAGGCTTCGCGAACCCTGTTATTGCCCGACACACGGATTCCTATCGCGACCAAGGGTTACTTCCACAATTGGGAGGACTTAATCATCTTCGTTCTCTTCGTACTATTCACGTATGTCTCGTACATGATTACCCGCGTCCTCGCTAACTCGCCATAGTATCGAAGCGTTGAGTCGGATATGTACCTCTGGCTTGCTTCTGGACCCAGAGGTACCGATCTCATCTATGTTTTCACTCTCGGTCTTCAGATTGTCTCACGCCAAGCCTGCGAGCGCACCTTCAAGCAGGAATGTCAATGTACCTTTAACGCGATCTGGCTCGTTAGCACGGGGATACACAATGAGGAGAGTTTACGCCAACGTGGCCAAGCCGTTCTCAATATCATTATCCTCGCATGCACGAGACCCTTCGTCTGCACAAGTACCCGATTTTATCCCATCTTCCTCTTTGCGTGGTACAGGTCGCTCGGAAGACTCGGAATCGCAACCCACATTTCTTTCCCGTGTAATGAGGTCTGATATACAAGAATCGGATCGTAGCATTTTCGTCTCCCTTCCATTTAGACTTGATATAGAGGTGGCGCGGAGCAAACTAGTGCGAAATATTCCCTACCTACGGCAAGGTTGGGGTAGGATTGATTTCATTGCGGTGATCGGATTCTGGGTTTCGTTTGGGTTGGCGACTGCCGGCCTCGAGCGGGGAGTCCATCATATTGGCATATTTAGAGCTCTAAGTGTCCTGAGGACAGCGAGATTGCTAGGCATCACGAATGGTACTACCGTGAGTAGCATGTCCTCCCGGCGTTGTTTGGACGTTTTTCATGCTGCAGATCTAGACGATCATGCGTTCGCTCAAGATTGCACGCCCTTTGTTGGCGAACGTGGTATTCTTCATCATTTTTGCTGTCGTGTTATTTTCGTGAGCATTCCATCATATCATGGCGTTTGATCCACCCACTCACGATGCATTAGTGTGATTGGCGTGCAATCGTTCAAAACGTCCTTGCGTCGCAGCTGCAATCTTTTGCCCGCACTGGGAGAGAATATCACTCAGCTACCACAAATGTGTGGAGGGCATATCAATGCAACGACTCTGGTTCCTTCCCCCTATTTATACCCTGATGGGAAATCCGCAACTATCACGAAGGGATTCATTTGTCCATTGGGACAAGTCTGTCAAGTACGTTATTCGTCGTTGTTCTATGGGGTCTCAATTCATTATTGTGCAGGAAGGAGATAATCCTTTTAGTGGCGTAGAAAGTTTCGACACCATGTACTATGCGGTCCTTCAAATAGTCGTTCTTGCCTCAGCGAGTACCGTGAGTGTTTTCCTCGTCGATCATTAATGATATCTGACTTTGAATAATACCAGTGGTCGCGTGTCATGTATCAAATTGTGGGATCTGAAAGCGTCGTTGCTTCCATTTTCTTCATCTTCGGGGTTCTGGTGCTGAATTTTTGGTTGTTTAACTTGTTGGTTGCCGTCATCACACAATCGTTCTCTGCGATCCGTTCTGGTACTAAAAAGAGCGCCTTTGGAGCAGCACCGTACGTCTCGACCCTTAAGTCCTTGTAACGAGCTGTCCTTATTCGTCTTATAGACTCGGGTGTGTGAAGGAAGAACCTGAGGAAGCCTGGTCCTCAGTAACTGGGCGTCATGCCGGTGAAAATCCCCTCAAGGTTTGGTGGTCACACACCCGCTGGTTTTGGATCCTTTTAGCCCTCGGTTCTCTCGTGGTACAAGCTACTACGAACGCTGATATGAGTGCGACGCACCGAAAAATCATCGACTTGACCGAACTCGTAATCACCTTTGCTTTCGACATCGAGATTGTTATTCGTATCGCTGTCGAGTTGCCTGCATGGAGGAACTTTTTCCTGCACGGTAGCAACTGGCTGGACTTGATCATTGCTATCGGGTCTAGTGTCATCCAAATTCCTGTTATTCACAACTCGAGGGTCTATCCGTGGTTAACGGTCTTCCAACTATCAAGATTCTATCGCGTGCTACTCGTGGTACCCCGGATGAAACCCTTGATGGTATTCCCTGCATTCTGTGCTTTGGTTTTGACATACTCAACCGTGTTGTGTTAGCTGACTGTTTTTGGGAACATGTATGGTCTTGTGAATATGACCCTGTTCCTGATGCTCATCACCTTCCTCGCTGCTCTGGTTGCCATCCAACTTCTACAAGGGGACTTGGATGGAAAAACTACCTTGAACTTTGGACAATTGTTCAACTCTTTTCTGGCTGTGTACCAAATACTTTCTGGCGAGAGCTGGACTTCAGTGTTGTATGGCGCCGCAGATGCAGAACTGAAACTTGGCCAAGCGATCATCGTATGCACATTTTTGTGCTGTTGGCTTCTCTTTTCGAACTGTGAGTGTGTTCATTTCAAGATCGTACACATTCGGGGATTGACTTTGGCGGGTGTTAAGTTATTGTAATGCAGATGTTCATTGCTGTCATCAATGAGAACTTTGACATGGCTGAGGAGACTAAGAGAAAAGTGCAGGCAGCCAATTATTCGGAACAATACACCTACACCTTCATCAGTCGATGGACAACGATACTAAATCCTTATCGATGGTTCAAGACCAAGTTAACAAAAGTGAATGCTGAAAACTCATCTTCATCTTCGGAGGAGACGAAAACATTGGTTGAACATGATCTGTCTCCCCTGCATCGTGCACTGAGCCAGGTTTGTTCTTGCTTTTCGAATCTGCCTTTCTGCTTATTCCATTTTTAGAAGCGCCGTGCATCAAACTTCAATACCAAGTCTCACCATCTACGACAGAGCTCACTCGGTCGGCTCCACGGGATCTTCACCGGAAATAATACAAGGGATGATATCCCGCTTTTGGAGTTGCACAAGATACGTTCTGAATTAAGAGGGTCAGATGACCCAGATCATGAACACGAAACCGACCAGTACCTGTGAGACGCTATTTGTCAATCTAGCAACTTTTTTTGTTCACTACTACTTGACTTAGTGAAATACTGGCAAAGATAAAGAGAAAAGGTTCCAAGGACTCCGACGGAATTCACAGGACAGCAACCATAGAGTTGATTCACAGGCATCGAACATATGACAAGACGTTTTGGATCTTCTCGCAAACAAATCCATTTCGTCGTCTCTGCCAGAGAATTGTTCATCCAAGTGGAGGAGAGCGAATTTTTGGCGCACCACCCTCGGATATTCCTCACACGTTGTTCCAGCTAGCCATCTTATTGGCCGTTGTTGGCAGTGTCGTTACCGAAGCGATTGCAACACCACTCCACAGGCGTGGTTACTATATGCAGCATGGTGCAGTCTGGGGTGCATGGTTCCACGTTACAGATGCTACCTTTGGCCTCTTACTTGTTGTTGAATTCTTGATCAAGATCATCGCGGATGGCCTTCTTTTCACCCCCAACGCCTATATCCGGAGTATCTGGAATATCCTCGACTTCGTGATCATGGTTGGCGTCCTCGTAAACGTCACCTTCACCTTGGTTTTCGTCGCTGGCCTCAGTCGATTCGTTCGCGCCTTGAAGGCACTACAGGCACTTCGACTCATGACCTTGATCGATAAGATGCGTAGTACGTTCGAAGATTTGATTCTGGCCGGTTTCGTCCGCATACTCGACGCTGCCGTTCTTGCGATGCTCTACCTCATCCCGTTCAGCATCTGGGGCACGACTATCTTCGCTGGGCTGGTGAACGAGTGCAACGATGCAGGCGTCAACGGCCTAGGGGACTGTACCAATGAATACGTAAATTCGATCTACGGGGGTAATTTTGGATTCCTCGTGCCCCGTGTTTGGGATAAACCAGCGCCGTCCACCACGTTTTCATTTGACAATTTTCCTGCTTCATTGCTCATACTCTTCGAGATTGTGTCTGTGGGATGGGTCGATGTCATGTCCGTTGCCACGAGTATCACTGGAAAGGGGCAGCAACCGCAGACCAATGCCGCACAGGAGAACGCAATTTTTTTTGTTACATTCAATTTGCTAGGGGCTGTCATTGTCGGGACCTTGTTTGTCAGGTAAGAGGGTTAAATGGTTTGCACGTGTCCAAACTAGATGATCGCCATAGTATCATCATCGGGAATTTCGCATCACGGACCGGATCTGCGTACCTAACTGATGCCCAGCGGGAGTGGATCGATCTGCAGAAACTCATCAAGCGACTGAGGCCATCGAAGCGACCTAAAGTCAGGCCCGCTTCTCCGGTTCGGGCTTGGTGCTACGACCGTGCAATTCACAAGCACGGGTGGTGGACGAGGATGATGACCTTTCTCTTCGTGGCTCAGATAATTGTTTTGATGTTCGTTCTGCTTGAGCTTATCCTTTGTCTCGCATTAACGACACTGCCACAGGACCCAGTCAATTTCAGCGGAAACCGCTGATGATTGGCATAGTAAGTAGATTGTAGATTTCCTATCTTATTGTCGTTGACGAGGTCCTTTCAGATGTACTTTTTCTCGTCATTTCCCTGGTATATGTGGTGGATACGACCATTCGACTGTACGGACTTGGGTGGCGTTCTTTCTACACCAACGGCTGGAACCTATTCGATGTCCTAGTGGCGTCTGGGAGTTTCCTCACGACCCTCTTTGCACGTTTCTACCCCAATGATTATTCCACTGAACTCTTGCAGAAGTTGTTTTTGGTCAGCATGGCGTTCAAACTTGTCCAGAGAGTAGCCGTCCTCAACCAACTCTTCAAAACTGGCACGTAAGTGTTGACTTCTTGCTATTGTACTCAATGCACCCTTACGCTCTGTTACAGTGCCAGTCTTCCCGTTATTCTGAATCTGCTCGGTTTATGGTTCACACTCTTTCTATTTTTCTCCATCATGTTCATGGAGGTGTTTGGACCCACAAAGTGGTACTCGGCAGAGAACACAGTTCAGAATTTCCAGAGTATGGGATCGACTCTCCTTATGCTAGTGACCATGTGCACGGGGTGAGTGCTTACGCAAATAATCAAACGACTCTCGAGCTCATCCATTGGTAGGGAGGGATGGAATCAATATATGCACGACTAGTAAGGTTCGGTGTCAACGAGGTTACTAACGCTGACGATTACGTGCAGCTCTCTCGCATATCCGCGGTGTACGCAGATCTCTCATGGTGTTGATCAGACAGATTGCGGTAGCACTGCTTGGGCTTTCTCGTTGTTCATCGCATGGAACTTACTCAGCATGGCAAGGGCACGCATGCTCGCACCCTCCCCAATAGAGCTCACCATTTCTTTTCTAGTTCATCTTTGTCAACATGTTCACCGGTGTGGTTGTGGACAGTTTCTCATATGTGTTCCAATCCACTGGCGGCGTCTTGAAGTCGATTACACGCCATGAAACACGTGCATTCAAAAAAGCCTGGGCCCAGTTCTCGGATCCGGCCACCGGCCTATTAGAGCGTCCAAATCTCGTTCCGTTCCTCGCTGTACGTCGTCCAGATTACCTGTTGATCGACTACTGAGCGTTGCTTGTAGAAACTTGATGGTGTCTTTGAAGTGCGCATTTATCCACTGGAATACTCCGCATCATCTATTCTAGCGGCCTGTCAAGACAAGTCCAACAAAAACAATAATACTGGAGGGATTCGTGTCGGCAAACTGAATAGGCTACTCAACAAGATTGATTTCGAGGAGATTCGGAAGCGGCGAGCGCTGTATATGCGGATCTATCACGAAGCAAATGTGATGTATTATCGAGGCAAGGGTATCTCGTTCACCGAGATGCTTATGCTACTTGCACACCACAAACTGATCGATGACCGGGAGGCGCTAGGGTAAGTCTTCATTTATCTTCTGTGTTGAGGTGACGATCCAGACTGATTACATGTTAGGCTGAAAGAATTGGAGGTGAGAGAGGAGATGCTCAAATTGGTAGCAGATCTAGTGGGCCTGGACATGGTGCGGTCTCAACTGCAGATGATCACTCTACGCAGAGAGTTCCTCCAAAAACGCGACGAAGCGCTCGCGGCGACCAAAGGTATGTCCTTTTTTTTCCACTTTGGGTCCAACCAACAGAGATGGACGATGTAGGGAACGTAGTTTCGCCAATGCCGTCGAATCTGACCGACACGACATTGGAGACTAGCCCATCAAGGATATCAGATTCAAAGGACAGCGTGTCCCTTCGAGGTCACCTCGAAGGAGAGTGGTATACGGAGTACTATTCGACGAACTTCACGGGAGCTCCACGTATCTGGTCGTCATCACCCGAGTTGGCGGTGAGGGAAGGGTATGTCTGGGTATTTCTCTCTCAAATTGGATCTCTCATTCCCCTTTTTATTTCTGCCTTCAGGACAAGAAGTCGGGAGAACTTGTTAAATGATGCCGAGGCTGACCATTCGCCAACGATGCAACGCTCGGAGGGTAAGCCGAAACTCCATGCATCCTTAGGTTGGGCTCACCGCGTCGCACTCTCAGAAATGAAGATGCTACAGTCAACTCCCGAAGAGGCCAGCATCTAAGGTTCAACGTCAAGGAAGCGTTCGTATAGCAAGGGGATGCTCGTTCACCTACGATATGGCCACGTTACGAAACTCAACTACTTACGTAGCTGGAAAAAAACACTATGCTGTTGGGAGTTGTGGACGACTATGGCGGAATACTATCTGCACATTTATTATTTTATTTCTAGTGACTTTTTTTTTTTTCTCCCATGGCCAACAACTTTTTTTTTGTGTCAACTTTATGGGCCTCGTACAGCTTGCACGGTCCTCCGTGGTGCTCCTCTGAGCCCACTGAGGCCTTCTAGGGCCTTAGCTACATTACAACTCCATGCACAACCCTAACTATGCATCCTAGAATGACGAAAGATTGCACTTCGCCCGACGAGTAGGTCATGCCTCGGAAACGGCGCTTAGTCGGCCACGTGTGAGTGTTATTAAGGGGGCGCGGCGACTGCTGACAATCTTGGCTCATTCTTGATTCCCCATGTTGAAACTGCAAGAAATCGCCATTGCAATGGGTAATACCATTGGTAACTGTTGATTCTAGAACCACACGAGGCCTTCGACAGAGTGGTCCACCGGTCCCAGCGGACAGAAAATAATAATCAAAGCCAGTGTTTGGTTGGCACAACTCGGCAGATTTGTTGCATGTTATGACCGACCGTCAATCAATCAATCCATTGAAACAAGCGTGGGAGTGAAGAAGCTTCCAATGATTCTGCATTCAGTTGAGTTCTACATCTATGTGCAGGCAGGCCATCGAGTCATGGATAACAAGCTTCTCTAGAGGTCAGGCAGAGATGAATCAGATGATCCATATGAGAGATTGGGAAGTAAGTGAAGGGCTGCACGGCTTCGTCGGGAGTCAAGATGGCTGAAACGACTCTCCTAGTAGTACCTCACCATCTAGATTCGTCGCCCAATATGGTCAGCTTTTATAAATAAGAGGACTACCGCAAGCAGAGGTTCTACTTCCTCCCCAGCACCATCCCTCATTCATACGAGTGTTATCGTTGACGCCATTCTTCAACCCATTATCTACGCAAAACAATGAGTCTCTCCTTGCAGGCTGTCGTGATGAGTATCATCCAGGGTAACTACATCGATGGTGCAACTATCATCTGGTGCATGTTGTTGCCTGGTCTCATTCACCACTACAGCTGCTACCACTGTTGCAATCGTATACGATTATGGCAAGTACTTTATCCACCCACACTCCTTTACACTTGCTCATGTAGGATCTGTCGCATATGGTAGTCCTAACATTTTCGAAGGAGGTACGTTTTCATAAATTTATTTTGTATTTCACACAGGTTCTAATGTCGAGTGTCGTCGATCTGTACAGATAGAATATATTTGGGTCTGTTGCAAGGTTTCATCACCTCCGCGCGTCTATACCTCTCATGGCTCTACAGACCAGACCGTGGACCTCAGTGTCCGCGTTATTCATTCTTGTATGTACCCTAGTCTTTCGAGTGACTGACAGAATGAACGCCGCACCTAACCAACCGATCTTGTAGGTTCGTTATTGCGGCATTCTGAGCACCATGTAAATCTATTGTATTGCAACACATCTTATCAAGCTGACAATATCAACTCGTCAGAATCACCTTTTTCTGTATGTTCAATGGCGAACTGATGTCAAGGAAACTGATGAGCCCAATGCAAGTTCTCGGTACCTTTCTCCCTTCTGCCAGTCCCGATGTTCAAAAGGTGGGTTCACTCGCCACTAGAAATTGAAAATACCCTCGAATTTGTCTAGATGTGTGTATTTTTTCCTTCACAAGCCATCATTAACATTTCCAACTTTCAATATCGGGTGAATTAGTTGTGAGTACAATCATCCAATATCTAGAATATCCATTTGCTCAAAATTTATATCCAGGCAATGTTACTTGGCAACTTGGCAATTGGACTGGTGCAATCTTCAATGTCGGAGCAGACTGTGAGTGGCATGTGAATTCTGAATCCAGCAAAGTATAACTGGACATGTAGTGGCGATGATCCTTCGCGTTTGGGCAATGTATCGTCTCTCAAAGTGGGTACTGGGAACTCTCCTCATCATCTTTGTGGTGGAGAGTGTCCTAGCCATTGGCGCGTGCATTATGGGGTTTACTTCGCTGAACCAGGTCTCGGGTATGCAGAGTTTTTGTCACTTTGTACTATACTAACTGCCAGGGTTCTGTTCGCTGCCACGATGAACACAGTGACCAACGGGCAAGTGCTTGATTTCACATTTTGCTCGGTGTTTGTCGATGCCACGATGATAATATCATGGTCGGAAGCTACTGCCGTTGTTCAACTCGTCCTTGTTACATTGACATCCCTGCTCATGATCGTCCGATATGTGAAGGTGTCTCTTCAAATTCACAAGGCATCGAAGAAATGGCAACCCAACCATTACATTGCGCTATTCCTCCGGGAGGGTCTCGTCTATTACATGGTGTAAGTTTCTACATCTACATGCTTGCCATTCTTTCCGTCCCACTCCTTCGGGACAAACCAAGTTCACACGACTCTCCCGAGATAGCGTACTAGTGCATGATATCATCGTGGTCCTCAATTTCTCGAATGTCGCCTCGGGACTCTCTATCTCTATTCCGTATGCCATGTCGGGTGTCGCGGTCATTTCGCTCTCGCCTCGATTTATCATGAACATTCGCGAGCTTCATTCCCGGGGTCTTTTTGCAGAACGTGGGTATGACATCGACAGCGGGTTCGGCCTAGGGACGCTACGTGATCATGCTAGTGGTGTCCCGGAGATCGTGTTTGCGGAGGATGGCCAGAATCCTGGGCTGGAGCATGAAGAAGGGGAGGAAATACCAATGACAGAAAATGCTAGTGGTGTGTCGGAGATCATGTTTGCGGAGGGCAGCCAGAATCCCGGGATGGGGCATGGACAGGGGGAGGAAATACCAATGACAGAAAATGTTGGTGGTGTGTCGGAGATTATGTTTGCGGAGGGCGGCCAGAATCCTGGGTTGGGGCATGGGTCGGAGGGGGAGGAAATACCAGAAAATGCTGGTGGTGTGTCGGAGATCATGTTTGCGGAAGGCGACCAGAATCCTGGGCTGGGGCATGGATCCGAGTCGGAGGGGGAGGAAATACCACTGGCAGAAAATGCTGATGGTGTGTCGGAGACCATGTTTGCGGAGAGCGGCCAGAATCCTGGGTTGGGGCACGGATCGGAGGGGGAGGAAACATCCATGGTAGAACAGTAATCATCCGTCAGGGAGTAGCAGACTTGGTATGATTCGGGTTCCCTTCAAGATCGATCGTCCTCTCTATACACTCTCTGACTCCTGCATGACGCGAGTTGGATAAACCTGTTCTCTGTTCAACCAAGTGAAAGTTCTATTACGTTCAGAGGTCTGATACTAGGGGGTTTCCGACGATGGCACTAGCTAACTACACTTGTACTAGATACAACGCATTGCAATAGCCCACAGTGTATGGTATCAAATCGGAAAAGAAAAAAGTAAATAACACATCAGGTGGAGATGAAAACTGAATGAACGCATACAGACAACATGAGAGGACGCACGCATCGTCCAACCGTCGTGCACATGGAGGAAAAGAGCAAAAAGTTCCTCTAAGCCTGATTTTGGAGTCGTTTGGGCCGCCACACTTTTTTCTCTGATACTGTCTCAAACCCGTCGGTGTCCCTTCTGCTCTCAGGCAGCGCAACGTTGGTCGTGGCAGGTGACGATGTACTAGCAGCTTTATCCTTTGCAGCCATGCGATCACGCCATCCTCCACCAGTAGCACTCACGAGCTTGGGTGGACCAGACGGAGTCACGGGCGAGGGCGCTGGACTCTGTGTGCGCAGGGGTGCCTGGGGCGCAGTACGCCGCCATGCGCCGCTGTCAGTAGTAGTAGTAGATGGTGTCGTTCGGGCCTGCGCACGCAACCGCGCCCGTTCCTCGGCTGCTTGTTCGCGTTCTGCCTTTTTGCGTGCTTCCTCCAGAGCAGCGGCACGCTCGAGCTCGCGCTGTCGGCGCTGTTCGGTGAGGCGTTCCTCTTCTTGTCGTTTTCGCTCAGCCTCGGCCTCTTCTGCTGCCCGTAGATCTGCCGTTTCCTCGTGAGCCACGCATATACAAAGAGAATAAGGGGTACGCACCAGCCTCGACTCTGAGACGCTCTTCCGCTTCCTGGCGCGCAGCAGCCTCTGCCTCCTCGTGTTGCCTTCTCTCCATCTCCTTTTGTTCCTCGTAGGCATTGCGCCGCTTCTCTTTCTCCTCTTCAATCTTTTTGTCTGCGATTGCTTTCCGCCGTTGGTACTCTTCATTGCGTGTAGAGAGCAATGTTTCCCGATGTTTCCTAAACTCATCCTGCATCCGCCTGAACCGTTTCTTGGCAGCAAGTGCCTGATTGTGCGCTGAAAAGGAGTTTTCGAGACGTGCTTTCTGAAGCTGTTCAAACGTCGCGCGATCGGCGGCTTGTTGGTCGGCATAATCTTGGGTGAGCAACGGACGCTCTTCTTTGCGGTACGCGCGCTCGATGTGATCGATCCGTTTGGCTGCGATGCGGAGACGCTCATTAAGGTCCTTTTTCTCCTTTTCCAACTGCTCGACCTGGAGACGCATCAGTCGGTCCTTACTCAGGTCCTCCATGTCCTAGAAACACAAAGTCAGCAAACGGAGCACAACGAGACGAGACCTGCTCGGACGGACCGCCATGGACACCTTGAGCCCGCCGCGCTTCATGAGATCCTGCGCGAGCTTCTTGGCCTCTTCCGTCCGGATAGACTCGATCTCGCGCCGTGCGCGTTCGATCTCTTTCTTCTTGGCGTCCTCCTTTTCTTTCTGCTCCTCAATAAGCTTCTTGGTGCGCGTGAGCTCGGCGCGACGTGATGCCTCTTCTTTTTCCTTGCGCACGCTCAGCTCAGAAAGGAGTTCCCTACGGCGAGCGACGAGTGCTTTACGGAGGGAGAGGGCGCGGCGTTCCGCATTGGCCGCTGCAACGAGCTCAGCGAACTGGGCTGCTTGGCGTGCAGCGTCTTCCTCGGGAGAGAGTACTGGCGTGGGGTCGATCACCCGTATAGCATTGTGGAGCGCCGTCGCGAGCGTGCTCAGACGGGTGCGCACAAGCTCGGCCGACGAAGGCTGGATGGAAGAGTCGCTGCGCGACGCGGTGCTAGATCCTGCGCTGCTGTACTCGTCCGAGTGGGCAAAGGGCTCGTCAATGAAGGAGATGGTTTCAGTGGCGTGGTCAACGCGGATGCGGAGTTCGCCACGGCGGGCGCAGCCCATGAAGTAGGCTTCGACTTGTTCCGGGCCAAAGTCGTGGAGGGGCTTGACGAGGTCGAGAAGGGTACCGACTCTGAGAGTGCTGTAGACTTGAGAGAGCTGGGAGAGGAGACGGGAGAGGAGTGCGCGTGAGAGGAGGGGGCGGTAGCCTGCATAAGGAGTGTCGTTGTCGCAGAGGGTAGCGAGAATGGGTGCGGTGGAAGCACAGAGTGTGAGAGGGTCAAAGGAGGCCTCGAGGAGGTTGTAGAGGGTCTTGATTGGGATTGGAGAGAGACGGAGGACGTCTCTCGAGAGCTACAGAAGATTAGTGCGGGGTCCCATCAAGCACGTGAAACTTACTGCATCCTTGAGGAGACCGGCCCGGGTGGGTGCCTTGGCGAGTCCAAGAAGGGCAGTGAGTCGCGTGCTTTTGGACCGCCCGTCGTCCTCATCGCCGTGCAGGCCGACGGGCACAGCCAATGCACTAACAAGTACCTGACCCGCGAGGCGACTCATCTCCTCGTCGGATTTGCCACCTATGCTGGTCACCACAGCATAATAGCGTCCCCACGCTGCGGCATGGTACAATGAGTTCCCACTCGTGAGGAATATCTTTGTGAGTTTCTCGTAGTAATTTGCCATCATGGCGGGACGGGGAGCCTTTTTTGCCAGTGTGAAGAGGTTGTGGATGTCCTCGACGGAACGGAACGCTTCTTGCCAGAGCTCGAGCTCGACAGATGTGTTGAGCTGTGCAAAGCGGGTATCGAGGTGATGTTGGAGAATCTCGGGGTCAGAGAGGTTGATGGCATGGGCCTGATGTGCATATTTGGCGACGTTGGAAAGGTGGAGACGCAGCGTCTCGCAGAGACGACGAAATTCGACCTTGCGCTGGTGTTTGAGACAAAAGCGGAACGCCTGCTGGGCAACTTGCTGATGGAACGGGATCAGGCGGTTGTGAGAGGGTATGAGGGTCGATCTATGTTCACCTGGTATATTGCCTCTAATCGGGCATTGTTCTTGAGTGTCTCGAGGGACGTGCGGTAGCTCTCCCAGAGAAACTTGAGCCATGGGGTGACGAGGGCTCTATCGGTGCGATCCTTGCTCTGATCGCCACTGACTGCGCCTAGAAGGATACTCTCTGGCGTTTCGCTCGCTTCGAGATCGTCGACGTCGACTGCGACTGCCTTGTCGGCCTTTTCCTGAGCTTGCTGTACCTTGGCATCTGCGAGTGCGAGAAACCGTTGGATGACGACCTCGATGGAAGCGACATTTATGTTTTGAGCGATGTTTTTGTATTGCATGAGACCCTCCTTTGCTGTTCTTCCCTTGCGCATATCGACGCAGAGCTCGACAAAGCGAAGAAGGATGGGTTCGAGAGCGGGGAGTGGTGTCGACCTGAAGCGTTTCGAGGTGAACATTTCTGTGAGGGACTGCAGGGCTGCATGAGTCTGCCCGACCGAGACGAGTCCCTCTGCCTGTTTCAAGACGGCCTCTGGTTTCGTGAACGGCGCCATCGAAGACGAAAAGAAAATGAAAAAATGAAAAAAGAAAGATGAAAATGACTCGTCCTACTAAGTAAACTACTATTACAATACAGCGTGGGAATCTATACCAACCTCTGTACTACGACGCTATTGGTCAGTCCCGCGCTTTGGATCGTCTCCTGGTCATTCTCCAGAACCCGGTTCGGGAACGTCGTCCCAATCGTATATGCCCGCACAGTATTCTCAGGTCGCGACCTGTCTGCACGTCAGCGCGCATTTGCCAGATCCTAAGCGACGTACGCATTAATAAAGTTGCGAATATCCCCGACCGTGTGTGTGAGATTCATCCGGCACGGCATCCTCGTCCCGTCTGCCAATCGGATCTGCACCGTCGTCATCGGCTGCGTCTGGTCCACCTCAAACAGCGTCGTCACGCTCGCCCTCTCTGCATGGCTTGCAGATGCGCTAGGTCCAGTGGGCAACGATCCCGGCATGCTCATTACAGCCGGGACGGGTGACCCAAGACGGTTTCCAGCGCCTTCAAACGGCCGTTTCTCGGGCACATAGTCCTCGTCCGTCCGCTTCGACACAATCACTTCCACCGGCTGTCCCAGCCGGACGTTTAACACCGACACCGGTGCACGGCCCGTGTTAATCTCTGCGAGCAATCGCTCGTTCTCGGGATCCGCATAGCTGTAGAACGCGCCCCCCTCGATGCTGAATCCATTGCGCCAGAAAGTAATGTTGCGTTGTGCAGCTTCTTCGCCGTCGTCGTCTGAAAGCAGCTGAGTAAGTCGTACACACATGAGATGCTCCAATCACCTAGCTGTGCATCAGCATCAGGTACAAACGCACTCTCGACATCATCGCTCCCCAACGTATGTCCACCTCCCCTAAAGGCAGAGGATAGCTCACGGGTTGCATGCGGTTGAGAGGTACGTGCAGCAGACGTCCTGTCATCCATCAGCCGTCCGATGCTACCACGTAAGTAACTAGGACGCACTCGGCAGCACGGCGGAGGATGTCTTGCACCATCCTCCCGCCAGGCACGTTTCCGCGTGCGTTTGGGTTCTGGACAGAAATACCGCTGATCAAAATGTCAAGGTGAGCAGAGAGGGATGTATGCGCGTATATGCGTACCTTCGCTCGCCTCCCGCGAACCAGCTCTCGCCTTCGCGTTGTGGGCCTTCGTCGTCGTCGTCATCATCATCATCGTGAGGGATCGGCACACGGGGCATGCCCGAGTTCGAGGAAGTGAGAGAGGACAAGGTAGCAAAGCGTCCAGAACTATACACATACATGAGAACGAGAACAATAAGAACGAGGAGGACCTACGGGGTTTGGCCTGTGCTAGAATTGTTGTTGTTCCAGTCACCGATGCGTCCGATGCGTCCTTGTCCGCTGCCTGACATGTTATCAACGACGCTCTCGAGCCTACGCAAGTGCGTTTGGTCATACTCGGCTGTCCCCGAGGACTGTACAGCCACATCGTCGCTTACGGTAGCACTACGGTAAGCACGGGTGTAGTTGGTGCAGTTTGAGGGCACCACGCGATTACACTTGCACACGAGCAGATCACACGGGCATTCTTGAATGGTGTTTAGTTGCTTCATCTACATTCTTACATAGAGGGCGAAATTTGAGAACGATTAACCAAGTGTTACCTCTGCCACGCCGGTGGACAGTCGACCCTGAATATTCATCCTCATGTTCTTTGATATGGCCTGACCAGTAACGGGAGCTGAGGACGGCTAGGATCACTCTCTAGAATGGGACGCTGAACGATGGCCGTCTTTCTCCCAATTTGGCTTGCAGGCACGGCGAGCTCAAACTCGAACGCGCGAACAAGGGAAAACAATATAACCTTGGTTCTGCGTTTGTGTAAATTATGTTACTCTCATCTCTGCAGGAGAGCGAGACGTACTCGACGAGCGAGAACCGAAAGCCAATACATGCTCTCGGTCCACCAAGAAAGGTCATCAAGTGACTCCAGATGCCTGGGACCTGGGAGACGGCCTCCGGTACGTTGTTCCACCGTTCCGGACTGCAACAGTCTGTCACCAGCCACCACATGGAGAAAGGAAATGAATGACGCACTCGAACTCGTGAGCGTCTGGCCCCCATAGTTCTGTGGACCGGTTTAGCTCCCTTATTGGGATGAGAATTGAGTCGCCCTTTGTGATTCTTTTCATGGTGATGCATCGTTTCACACGTCATCCATACAAAGAAAAGTGGGTGACGTACGGGACGGTGTCACGGACAGCGCCATATCTGTCCGTGTATGGCTTCTCCACTGGCAATACATCGTCCTTCATTGCGAATCGCGAAGTGCTGGGAACAGGTGGGTACACGCGAAGGGTCTCTCTCACGACCATGTCGAGGTAAGGAAGTGACATGAGTTCATCCATTGTTGGCGTGTCAGTATCAACCGAGAGGAGTTCATCCCGAAGCTTTGTTTGGACTTCTGAAGCCTGGGTGAGGGCATACAGTGCCCAGGAGACCGCAGAGCTGTTACCCACTGAGTCCTGCAGCTCAAGATGACAATGTACAACTTCATACCTCGTCGTTTCATGTCCTGCGACAAGGAATGTAGGCACCTCTGCAGAATGTCAACACATAGGTCGAGGCGAGGACCGGCTGGAACAACATACGGGCTATGACGTCCCTATCAGATAGCTTCTGACTCTCGGGAATATCGGTAGCCATGTTCGCTTTCACTAACAATGACAACAAATCCCGGCCACGCAAACTGCTCTTGTCAATATCGCCATTTTTATCCGCGCCGGCCAGGATGCTTGCTTTCGCATTTATGAGTAATTCTTTGCCAATCTGTGTCATGGTACGCTGTGCTGCTTGTAGTTTGCGACGTTCGATGGTAGGCTGTCAAGTATATGAGATCCCTAAGCATTTAAACTCTGCTGGAAGAGGAATGACACTCACGAAAAGACGTAGGAGGGGGATCAATGTCACCAAAATATCGAATAGGGTAATTCTCTGACTCGTTGAGAACAGGGTCGCGAACGCTTCTCTCAGTTCGTTCGGCTCCCCGCTTGCTTCGAGCGCGTCAAAGTCATAGTTAAAGCCTGTCCGTCGTCAGTGATGCATGTTTACTTGTAGAGTAATCTTACCAGCGAGACCAATGATATCGAGAGTCACCCTAGTTAACCAGGGTACCACATCGATACGCGTGGAAGTTATCGCTGCAGTAGGGTCCTTGGCGATCTCGGAAGACCACAAGTCACGAAGCTAGTGCAGATGTAGTTGGAACGTGATGGACAAAAAAGAGACGACGCGCACTCGGATAGACTTGGCAAAAAAGGTATCTGTAAGCGCTCGAATCTGCGTTGGACCGAAAGCAGGGTTCTGAGTAGGTTCGTTTTATCAGATTGACGAGCGTATTTTTTCTGTCCTTTTCCTACCATCGTACGTCTCTGATCATGACAGTTTCAGATAACGTCGTCGTACAGTGAATCGATACAAACCTGCTGACGGTGTTGCATGCCCTCGACAACGAGTAATCCTAATCGGCGGACAGTGTCCATCAGCTGTGACGATGTCATAATTATCCTCTTCACCTTCCCCGAAAATTTGTGTCAAAGCATGTCTGGTTTCAGGCGCCTTCTGGTAAATGTCAGTATGAGTGAGGATATGGTGGACGGCGCGTTTGTCCAAGGTGAACAGGAGACTGTCCTATATTTCAATCAAGGATGGCAAGGTCAACCAAACAGATTGCCGGTGCTGCGGAGAACAAGGACAGACATTAAACATTCCATTTACTCTCAACGTCTCGCCGTGTTGCTTCAACCACATCTCTATGAGCGCGCCATTCTCCTATACATTAAAAAATGATATGCATCTGGAAGAGACACGCGGATGGCAAATAACACACGTCGTTTATGAAGTCAGTTAAATTTCCAAGAATCCAGCTGGTTCCTTTCGGTCCGCGCAGGTGGCGTAGGGAGGTCCGATATGGACGATACAAAGCGCGTCGGAAGACTTTCCAGAGTGAAAACGCGATCGCCGAGGCAAATGCAGAGAACAACAGCTTTTTAACTGGGAACATGCTCGAGTTTGTATGCCGCTGCTGCGATTGTGGAAGTCATATATATGCAGGATCACTGCTCCGGCATTCACATTTACGGATTGATCTTGTGAACTGCGTCACCACTCGGTTTGTGGGCATCATGGCATCATAAAGGTAGCACTTTCCCACCAGTGGGGAGTTGTGACCGCAATGTTCAAGTAAGTTCGGTTGCAGGGTTGCACAGCAGACTATAGCGTTCCACTGGCTCATCTTCCTGTCTTCAGCATGGTACAGCTAGATGTGAAACTAATTCAGCTAGCGGGCCGTGCTTTCTTGAGGTTGAAAATCCGGTCACGGCATGAAGGTGAAGTGCAATTCAAGGTCACTGGCTGCAGTGGCGCAGCTGCGGCCCTTGCCTGTGCCTGAACTTCACGGTACGCGGAATTTGACTACTATCCCATACAAGTCTGATACAACAACTTCGGCAGGGCAACTGATTCGGCACATTCATGAAACATACGTTTCCACTTGCTTTTTCCACGCTTTATACAGTTCCATTAGCTATAGTATTTATTTCAAAGAGTTTCCCGCTCAAACGAAGGAGAATAAAGCATCAACAAGTGAGATAGCTCATCAGTGGGTTGTCACGCGAGCAGTAATGCCGCTGCTGAGTTGCTGCTGAGTCTGAACTTTCCCACTTGGGTATTCAAGCTCCACACAATAACATTTTGAACGGAGCCCGTTCTTGAGCTGTGACACCTGTGTGACCCGCCGAATCAATTGCCTGCCGAAGTTGTTGTATGGGATAGTACTAAGTACTTAGTAGAAGGGGAAAAAAAGGAAGCCGGGGTTATCGTGAGTAGTACTTCGCCAGGCTTGAGCCGCGTACAGGATACTTACATAAAAACTCATCGCAGCATATAGATGTCACGACCTCTTCCGAGTCAAATCGGACTACCATCGCTGCAGGCCCCCAGTATGTTCCTGATTCCAATGTCGCGTATGCAAACATTTGCATCCAACATGACAGCCAACCTGCAGATTCATCACGATAATGCATGTGTATGTAGATCTCATAACGCACGAACAGTGACCTTCGGTGGTGTCGACACCCCTTACGTGTCATGATATACCCCATGGCCAATTCAATCTGTTCTCATGTTGTTCACAGTTGCAGCAGCTCTGCAAGATGTAAGTGGTGCGCAGACTTTCCAGCCCAGCCAGACCCGGAGTTTCGTAGGTGCCATACATACTGTTCGATCCCCTCTCAATTGTGGTATGTCGCACCATTTTCCTGCAGCTTTCGAGCCTGAGCTGTGTCGATTCCTTAGCCGATAAATCCAAGAACTTACAGCTACCGAAATAAGCGTGTTCTCTAGTGTGGTTCCTCCTGGAGACGGAGAAGTACCAGGAAATGGTACTTCTCTATTACCGTACTAACTGGATGACGTATTAGTGTGCATTTCCGCTCATAGCGCCGCCTCGATGCATTAAGTACGCAGACGGTCCGCTCACACTTTCTCACTTAGCTGATCGGTGCTCTGTCACTAAATTATGGCGCGCATAGTGACCAGACTACTTCAAGAACCTCGGAGAATCTCTACGACGAAGGTGATGGTATGGCCGTATCAGGGCTTCCCCGTCTAGCACACCCTCGAAAAAAGAAACCAAACCAAGACGCCGTTGTCGAGTCTAGATGGGATCGTACCACTTCTCTCATGAGTATATAGGGACTGCATACTCTCGCCAGGTCTACTCCCCATCGTCATGTTCGTCCGTACATCTACCCTCGTGCTCGCCGTCGCTGCGACTGCCATAGCCAGTCATGGCATGACATCCACTACGGTCAACCAGTGCAACAATGACCAGTTAAAATGCTGCAACGAGGTCATGACCGTGCGTCGCCATTCATTCCCTTCTTCCGTGTCTGCTGTTCAAATTTGACACCACCTTCCGCAGGCCCCCTCCAATCTTATCGACACTCTTAGACTCGAACCCAATACCATGGTTGGCTTCGGCTGTAGTCCCTTGGATGTTATTGGAGTCGGTTCTGGTTCCCGTTGCTCGCAGACAGCTGTGTGCTGCACTGGCGAGCGCATGGTACGTGTTTGCTTTTTTTGTCATGACTCGGACACGTCCACGTGGTATTGGTACTGTCTTTTTGGCGCTAACGGCTCGCGTGTTTCATCTAGGACGGGAACGAGGTTGTCAGTATGGACTGCAGTCCTATCAACATCCTATGAACAGAGTGATACATGTAACAAAGAATCTGCTTCAGACTTTTTGTGACTGCTTCTGTGCATCGAAAGGCGCGCAGATACGTATATAGATGCTGTCGGTGGCACTACGACGTGTAGTCGTCCGTATCCCTCCATTTATCAGTCATAAGTTACACACATGAATTAGAAACAATTAGAACCAACAAAGGGCTTCGGCTGGTGCACTGTAGGTACCAAATCGTCCAACCCAATTCTGTTATTGAGCATGATCATTTTCCCATTAATACGAATGTAATAGTTTCTAATGATGCGGTATACGTGTCGACAACGGCGCAGACAGAAAATCCGAGCAGGATGGATACGAAAACTAGTGCAATGCAAAGTACCAATGCAAAATCTGTAGCGCGCTACACGAGCGCAAAACAATCAATACACAACTTTCCATCGCTAACCCGCGATTCAAGCGATCAGTGCTTGGGAAGCGAAATAGCAATGACAAAATAATCACTCACTTGGGTATGCTCTCGACACAACACGTACGACACACGACACGTCCACAACCGGGAATGACGATGGATTCGGTGCTGCCAGAATAAGTAGACATGATATTGTGATCGCGCGCCACGTTCCCGTCAGAGTCGCCATCGCCATCGACGTCTTCCTTTTCGGTCGGTGCTTTCTTGCGCTTGATGGAAGGGACAAACCCCGGAGGGAGAGTAACGGAAGTATCGCAGTTCATCGCGGCGTAGCTGATGCTGAGGGCTGCGCGTTTGGGGGAGACGGGGGCGGTGACATGGGCGGAGGGGGACGGCGAACGTGTAAGGGCGGGTGTAGGCGGGAGGGACGAAGGGCGGGTGTAAGACGTACACGTACGGGTGCAGATCGCGCACGTCGGCGCGGAGCATCTGTGCAAGCGGTGTGTCAGCATGTCATGAAGAAGAAAAGGAGAGCGTGAACAGATGGACAAATGAATTTCGTGTGGGATGTCTTATGACTCTTATCACGTCGATCCTGCAAGGTAGCACCCGGCACCCAATTTGACGCCGGAAGTTTTCTCGGGTGCCAGTGCGAACCCAGTTGGAATGGAGAAAAAAATACAACACACCTCGAACATAAAGAAGGACCTACGCCGGACCGGATCGCCGTGGAGAGCGCGCGGTGGCATGTCGAACACGAGAGTTTTGCACACACGACCGAGGATGGCGTGTTCGACGTCAGAGCCGCGTTGGAGTTGTCCGTTAGCGCTCGACTGGACTGGGATGCTGGATCGATGGTGTGGTTGAGTCTTCTCCGTTTGGAGGCAGGCTTTCGGATAGGCTGTGAGGTCGCATACACGAGAGGGGATGACATGCGCATATCGAGATGGACCAGATGGTGCAGGTGTAAGAGCACTAAACCGGCCTTGTGGTATTCCGGCTACGTGGGCTTTGAACGTTAACAACGAGTTGGACGTATAAAGCGAGGAGAAGACTGTAATGAAAACAGAAACAAGGCTGTCAGAAACGCCAGGTTGGACGCCAACCACCACGATTGATTTCTCAATCACATGACCGCGACACGAGGACCTTCGCGTCCTCAGATGTCACTAGGTTACTTTGCTGCACAGTTGTTCGCCTTTTAGACCCAACGAAGCAATTCGGAAACATTTAGTCATGCCAATACAATAGAAGGCTATTTCGAAAGAAGAATAAGTATCCAAGCAAATGGGAGACTTCTCCAAGTTCAAATGGTGCTAATTACATTATCCTTGTTGGTCTATGTGGAACGTCCCGATGATCTATATGAACTCTGATGACCGAGTGCACTTACCAGTACCGACGGAGGTTCATTCTGGATAACAGGAAAGAAAGTCTGGTTTTTGTTTATATGCTTACTTTCAAGTGATGGCGCCTCGCCATTTGTATGGTCGAGGTCATCTGATCTCAAAGTGACGCACTGCGGTGCACGAGGCACGAACGTAACCGCAGATGCTAAATCTTCGGACAAGCGACGTAAGCGGGCGGCGCTTCTTGCTCTCGCGCCACCACCTCGTCGCTCGTCCTCGCCCGTTTCAGCGACCCACCTACCACACCCTGCCTCCATTCGACATTCCGGCTCCTCGCAGCTCACTCTCTGGGGTCCAGAGCGCGTGAGCCTAACTGCCAGACACATGC
>JBBPLG010000247.1:0-31031 GCA_038089695.1 Xanthoconium separans | reverse complement strand
AAATAAGTTAGATAATAAATCTAAAAAAGAAATTACAGATTTCTTTAAAAAAACTTATTTAAATTCTCAACAAAAAATTATAAAATTATTTAATATGTTAAATTTTAAAGATCAAAAAGAAATAATAACAAATTTCACTATGCCATCAAAACAAATTAAAAAAATAATTGATATAATAATAAAAAGAAATGAATCATTAAGAATGTCAGATATTCAAGCTCAAAAAAGAATTATAAGTTTATTTAATAGTACATTTATTAATTATAATAAACCTATTCATTATTCTGAAGATAATAGTAATATTAATAAATTACAGAATAATTCTATGTTCTTAAATATTTATAATCTAAAATTAAAAGTCTTAACTCAATTATTAAGTAAAATATTTAATAAACCTGTTCAATTAGAATTAATTAGATTACATTATCCTTTTTATGATCCTAATATTATTGTTAATTTATTATCTTATTTATCTGATAATATTAAAATTAGAAGATTATTAGGTAAAATTTATAAATCAGCTTTAATTACTAAACCTACTGCTAATATCCAAAGAAAAAGATTTTCTGTTATACCTGGATATTTAACTGGTTTAACTATTAAATTTGCTGGTAGATTACCAACACAAAAAATAGTTCCAAGAAAAACAGTTAAAATTGAAAAAATAGGAAGTTTAGCAAGAAAAAAAGCAGTATTGGTTGAAACTGCCAGATTTACAAATAAAAACAGAAGAGGATCATTTAGTATATCTGTCTCAACAGGATTATATTTAAATAATTTTTTAAAATAAAGATATAACTAATATAATTAACTCTTGCAATCCGTATGATTTTATTATAGTAAAAATAATTTATTGAATATTTTCTTAACCCCTTTCATTATTATTCGCAATTAATAGCGATTAAATACTTATTCTGATAAGTAATTATATACTTATTTTTATAAGTACGTGAATAAATGTATTATTAATTTATATTACTTATATTTACGTTTGTATTGTTTTTTGTTCAAAAGGAACTCTGCCTTTATTTTTATATTAAAATTTAGGACATAAATTCAAGGTAAAACCTCCTTAAGTATTAGTAAATTTATTCATATTTAAGCTATTCAGCCTTTAGTTGTAATACTAAGATATTACGAACGGTAAAACGTAGGCAAAAACAAATTAAATTATATTCATGAAAAATTTATTATTAAACATTTTAGCTTTTGGTGCTATTTTTTCTAGTTTATTAGTTATAACTTCTACTAATCCTGTTTTAGCTGTTATATTTTTAATATCAGTTTTCTTTAATATTGCTGGTTATTTAATTTTATTAGGTGTTGAATTTATTGGTATCTCATATATTTTATTATATGTTGGTGCTATAACTGTATTATTCTTATTTGTAATAATGATGATTAATATAAAATTAACAGATATTTTAGAAACAGGATCTCAATATACACAAAATTTTCCATTAGCATTAGCTATAGGTTCTTTATTTATTTATATTCTATTCACTGTTTTACCTTTCCAAATTAATAACGTATCTATTATTTCTATGTTCTTTGATTTAACTAATATGATCAATAGTTTATTTTTAACAGTTAATAATTCATCTTTAGTTAATGTATTGACAACATTTAATCCTTCTGTTGCTGATGTAACTATTACTAACTTCTTACATATTGAAGCTATAGGTCATAATTTATATACTTATGGAGCAGCTTTATTATTAATTTGTAGTGTATTATTATTATTAGCTATGGTAGCTACTATATTTATCTCAAGAAAATCTAGATTCTAATACTATAATTTATATCTAGAATCTCTTTTTATAATTAAGAATAATTATTAATTCAGAGAATTAGATAATTATAATAGAAAAGTTAAATATCAAATATTTAAAATCCCCTCCAATTTGTTTAACATATAAGTATTTAAAATTTCTTTTATTAATAAAAGTATAAAGATATTTAACATTAAAGTTAAAAATTTATAATAAAAAAATTATTATATATAATAATATATTTATATAAGGGTATTTAAAATTTAATGATTTTTATTAGTTTATTAATATTAATTGTGGCTATTGCCATTCCTTCTATTAGAATTAAATTGTCTCCTAATTTATTTATTAGATTAACTGCTATTATCTTTATTTATGCCGCAGGTTTATCTTTCAACACCTTATATATTCAATCAATTGAATCAGGTTTAGGTATATATAGTGGTTTATTCCATGTAACTATTACATCACAATTAATAGATATTTTTATTTATACTATAGGTGCTTTAATATTAACAGCTTGGCCTATATTTAATAAACATCTATTGAAAAATAGTTACAAAAATAACTCTAATTTTAATTTAGAATTAGATAAAATAACTTATGTAAATAATCCAGCAACTGAATATTCTTTAATTGTTATATTTAGTAGTTTAGGATCATCATTGTTATTATCATCTTCAGATTTTATCTCAATGTATTTAAGTTTAGAATTACAATCTTTTGGGGTTTATATTTTAGCAACTTTATATAGAGATTCTGAATCAGCAACTGCAGCAGGATTAAAATATTTCTTATTAGGTGGGTTATCATCTTGTGTGATATTATTAGGAGTAGCTTTAATTTACTCATATTCAGGAATTACTAATTTTGAATCTTTATATAGTTTAAGTTCTGTTTTACAAGCTTTTTTAATTCATGAATCTGTTTCATTAGGTATAACATTAGGAATTATATTTATTTTCTTAGGTTTATTATTTAAAATAGCAGCAGCACCATTACATAATTGGGCTCCAGATGTTTATGATAATAGTCCTACTATAGTAACTATTTGGTTAACTATTATGCCTAAAATAGCTATAATTTTCTTATTGTTTGAAATAATAAATGGATTAAATTTATCAACTTCTTTATTAGCATTAGATAATTTATTACCTTTATCTTTCTTGAATTTTGCTAATTATAAAATAGTAGAAATTAAACATTTATTATTATTAAGTGCATTATTATCTTTATTAATAGGAACAGTAGTTGGATTATCACAAATTAGAATAAAAAGATTATTAGCTTATAGTACTATTTCTCATGTTGGATTTATTTTAATCGCTTTAGCTATAAATTCAGCAAGTTCAATAGAAGCTTTATATTTCTATGTAATTCAATATAGTTTAACAAATTTAAATGTATTCTTAATCTTATTAGCATTTGGGTATGTTATTAATAAAAATAATTTAATTAATAATAATTTAATTAATTCTGATATTAATTTTATATCTCAATTAAAAGGTCAATTCTTCCATAACCCTATCTTAAGTTTAAGTTTAACTGTTTGTTTATTCTCAATGGCTGGTGTTCCACCTTTAATTGGTTTCTTTTCTAAATATTATGTACTATATTCTGCTATTGATAGTCAATATTATTTAATGGCGATTATAGCTATATTAACTAGTGTAATAAGTGCATCATATTATATAAGAATAATAAGAGTATTACACACAGAAGAATTAAATGATAACTCAAATACTACAGAAAGTAATGAATTAGTATTAAATAATTTTCATAGTTTCTTAATATCTAGTTTAACATTAGGGATATTATTATTCTTAATTAAACCTACAATAATTTTAAATAGTGTTCAGTTACTATCAATATTACTATTTGATTAATTAATTATATCATGAATAATATTATGACTTTATTTATACTGGTTCCTGTTTTAGCTGTTGTTTTATTAGCTTTAAATTTATTATTGGCACCTAAAAATGCTTATGAAGCTAAAGCCTCTGCTTATGAATGTGGTTTCTTAGCTATTGAAGGACAAACTAGATCTACTTTCCAAATTCATTTCTATATTGTAGCTATGTTATTCTTAGTTTTTGATTTAGAAATTTTATTATTATTCCCTTTAGCTGTAACTTTATATCAAGTAAGTACTTATGGTTTTGTTATAGGTTTAATCTTTTTCTTTGTATTAACAATAGGATTCGTATTAGAAATAGGTTCTGGAGCTATCTCTTTAACTAATACTCACGAATAGAATTATTATTATAGTTAATCTCCCCTCCTTTTCAGTATTTTAAGTATTTAATTAATAATAAATCTAATTAATAAAATTTATAATGTTATAACCTAAACTTAAAAGAAGTTTATAATATTATTTATAAGGAGAGGTGATCCGATTGGTAATGGTGGTTCTCTGTAAAAGAATTGGTCTTAGACCACATTAGGTTCGATTCCTAAACTCTTCAATTATTTATATTGTCTTAAATTATAAAAAATATTTAATATTAAAAAAAAAAAATAGAATTAAATAAAGCTTATAACGTTAAATATCTTCAATTTAAAGACTGTAGCATAATTGGTTAATGCAGTTCGCTCATAATGGATATTATAAGGGTTCAATTCCCTTCGGTCTTAAAACAATTAGAAAGGGTACTTGGTCGAGTCTGGTTTATGGCGCTCGTCTTGAAAACGAGTACTCCAAAAGAGTCGTCGGTTCAAATCCGACAGTGCCCGTATTATAAATATAAATAGTATAATAAAATTAGTTATTAAAAAAATATATATATATACTAATTTTTAAAAGAGATATAAAATATTGTGAAAACATATATAATAAGATAATTAATATTTAATTATTCAAAATTTTAGTAAGAATTTAATTTTGGTTCCGATTGAACGTTATTCAGTAGTTTTAAGACATGCAAATCGTTATTTCTGAGAGTAATTTTGTTACTTTAAGAAATAAGGTGTAGAGGTGAGTTTAGTAAATAAGATACCCTAGAAGTCTTCATAGATAGGAGATAATTAATCGGAAAATACAAATAAATAATAGTTTTACTAAATTTATAAGTATTTTCGCATTATATTAATCTAGCATTAAAATTTAATGATTTATATTAATATAATTATTACTAATATTATTAGTAATAAATTATTCCCAAATTGACTAATTAAGCACATTGGGAATTTTTTAATAAATTAGTAATAAACGATTAAGGTAAATTTAGCTATTTTACTTTAAAAAGGAATTTTTCTGCTTTAGGATTCTATTTACTTTGATTATGATAGTTGGTAGTGGTAACGGCCTACCAAGTCTACGATCAAAAGCCAAGTTTGACAGAACATATGGCCACATTGGGAGTGAAAATACCCCAAGTAATATAAATTACCTGCAGTCAAGGATATTAGTCAATGCTCGCAAGAGTGAACTAGCTAACTGAAATCTTAAATATCAATTTAAGATAAGGTAAGAAAAAATAATGATATTATCTTACTATTAGTGTCGTCTAAATTTGGTGCCAGAAGACTCGGTAAGACCTTAGACGCAAACGTTAATCATCATAATCAGGCGTAAAGGGTGTGTAGGCGGCTTTATCTAAATATAATTTTAGCTAAATAAATTATATTCTAATTAAAGCTAGAATCTAAAAGAGGGTAAGCTAAACAACATAATTAATTAGGACTGACAACTGATAATAATGTGGAGTACTAAAGGTTAAAGCTATTTATCTACTTAAGATTGACGCTCAGAAACGAAGGGGAGAATAAGAAACTTAGATTAGAGACCTAATTATCTCTCTCAGTCAACGATGAATGGTAGTTATTAAAAAAATAAATATATAATATTTAATAAAATATTTAATATTATATTAATATTAGTGACGAGGTTAACACGATGACCATTCCGCCTTGTTAGTAAGACTGCAAAGTTGAAAACAAAAAAATTAGTCGGTCTTGAAGCAAACGAAGTGAAGCATGTTATTTAATACGATAATCCGCGTAAAATCTTACCAGTTCTTGTATATTCTTATTAATATTATTTAATCTTGTAAAACATAGAAAAGCAATTTTCATATCTTTATAAATTAAGTATACTATTGTAAGATTACAGGTGTTGCATGGCTGTCGTCAGTCCGTGTCGTGAGAAGTTTGGTTAAATCCGTAAACGGACGAAATCCCTAGTATTAATTTATACATAATACATAATAGTGTTGATAAGATGCTAGTTGGGGCTAAGACAAGTCATTATGGCCCTTATGAACTGGGCTATAGACGTGCCACAAAAACTTTTACAAAGTGATGCAATTCTAAACCTTTAAAAATCAAAGTTTAAAGGATAAAGGAGGAGCTAATCATTAAAGAAAGTTAACTATTAAATTAGTTGAATTGTCATCTGAAACTCGGTGGCATGAAAAAGGAATTTCGAGTAATCGTTGATCATTACGCAACGGTGAATTAAGCATTCAGGATGAACTAACTGTCTGTCGCTGGGAAGAAGCTTGATTTTAAGGAAGATGTGTATTGTTCTTATTTTCTTATTTTCAATTTATTTAATAGAAAGTATAAATTAGTTTTATATGAGTATTAGTTTCAAATTAGATTTTCCTTAATAGGAAAAATAGTATCTGCTTAATAACTATTTGGTCTAATTTATAAACGCGATTGTTAAGAAAAATTTGAACCCAACGAATTAAATTGAGTAACATCTCAAAAGTCATAGCAAGGTAGCCGTACTGGAAGGTGCTGCTGAAAAATAAAACGAAGAGTTTATAACCCCCCCTCCAATTTTAAATTTTTGAGGTATATATTGTAATTACCTTTAAATTTCATTTATGATTTTTAATTAAAAATATTAATTAGTATAATATAAGAAATAGCAGGGGGTTAGCTGAGTGGTATAGCAGTAAATTTACACTTTACAGACAGAGTTTCGATTACTCTACTCCCTATAATAAAATATAATTAAATAATTAGAAATGTAATTATTTGTAATTAATATATAATAATTAATCTAGAAAAATTTATATAATAAACATACTACGTTAACAAGTATGCCGTAATTTAAGGTAACCGGGTAAATCTTAGGCATTTATGCTCATAGCAATTAAGAGTTCGAATCTCTTTACTTGTAATTTACAGTTAAATAGATTAGAGACCTAATTATCTCTCTAATAATAACTAACTCTAAAGTTAAAAGTAACTCTTATTTTAATTAGATTTGTAATTCTTTTTACAAAACATCTTTAGTTAAGGGCAATTCCTTAAATTCAATAAGATGTTAGAAATAAAAAAAGATACTAAAATTATCTCTTATTTAGTTCTTAATTCCATATTGAAATTAAATTTTAAGTAGAATTCTACTTAAAAGGTTAAATCCTTAAATATTTATCTTACTAAATAAAGATGTAGTTCGTATCACATCTCGAATAGAAAATTGATTCTTGATTTTTATTTTGTTTAGTTACAGAATATTTAAGTATAAGCAAGCAAAAAAAGTTAACGTAATCTCCCTCCTTAATTAGGGTTTTTTAAATTCAATTTTTTAATTTATTTAAAAAAGATAAAAGTATCGATGACAATATTGTACAACATCAAATAATTAATGAGTATTTTAAAGGGGTTATTAAGGATTACTAGCAAATTTATATAAAAGGAGGCTCCATAGCCAAAAGTCTACATATTGCTTATAATTACTAAATTGTATTACTACAATTTTATTAAAATTAAGAAAATTACGAGATGAGACAATCCTAAGGGAAACCTTTTTATTATTACTTCCTGAAGTAAAACATTTCATTAAGGAAAGGAAAGGAAATCAACCGAGACTCCGAAAGTAATGGTGAGTGAAATCGGATTAGCCAAAATCTAACCTATAATAAAAAATTTATCACTATAACATTAAAGTAAACTTAATAAATGAATTTAATTTATAGCTTGTATAATTAAAAATTAAAATTAAGAAAAAATATATGAATTAGTCTAATAAATTTAATTAAATTTAAATTTAATGAAGGAATATAGCTACTAGTATATTTTACATAATTTAAATTATTATAATTAATAATGGAATATTTATTATTTGTAAGAAATAAATGCTTGATAGTTATAGATAGATATGAAAAATTGTATTATATATGATTTTTACATAGTAATTACGATTACAACTAAGAAGGTGAAATTATAATGAGACCTGTATTTTATATGTTAGATTTTATTATTTAAGTACGATGGGAGTAAACTTGTCGGAATATAGGGGAACCATCCTCTAAGGCTAAGTATTTATAAATTTAGCGATAGTGAAAAGTACCGTGAGGGAAAAGTTGAAAAGAGTGTAGAATAATATAATATGTAAAAATAGAAATAAAGATACAATTATATTAGTTCTTATCGAACATAGTTCGAACGAATGTAAATAACACGCAGTGAAATAGATCATGAATTAGTAACTCTATAAGCAGTCAAAGTCACAAAATGAAAATTTGGAACGTGACAATGGCGTACCTTTTGCATAATGGGTCAGCAAGTTAATAGTAGTAGCAAGGTTAAAAGCCTAAGCGAAAGCGACTATATTAAAAATAATATGGGTTAAGTTACTGCTATTAGACCCGAAGCCAGGTGATCTTTCCAAGAACAGATTATTAAAGGATCGAACGGTTGAATGTTGCATAATTCTCCGAAGATTTTTGGAAAGCGGTGAAATGCCAATCTGACCTGGTGATAGCTGGTTTTCTACGAAACATATTTTAGTATGACATCTACACAATATTTATGGAGGTACAGCACGGTAATTCCATACGAATATTAATTAAATTTAATAGGAGTTTAATTTGCGGGGACTTAAAAATCTTACCAATGGAAATAAATCTCGGAATTACATAAATAGATGGTAGATATTCAGACTATTCATGATAAGTTGGATAGTCAAGACGGAAACAGCCGTGAACACTGATTAAGGTCCCGAATGATTATTAAGTGAAATAAAGGAAGTTACAAATTGAATGCAGTTGAAAAGTGAGCCTGGTAGTCGCTACTTATAATGAACGTGTATCAACGTATCAACCCTTAGATTGTTGCTCCGAAGATTTAACGGGTCTAAAATAATCAACCGATATCGTGTTAATTTTAAATATAAAATTTTTTATTCTATATTTAGAATCTAGGTAGTAGAACATTCAGATAATTTAAAGAAAATATTTCTCTAGGAAAGAAATACAAACCTAAAATTGACAGTGTTACATTGTTTATATAATAGGAATCTGAAGAGAGAATGCTGACATGAGTAACGTAAAAAGAAAGTTTAAACTTTCTCGCCGAATACGAAAGGGTTATTAGCTAAAGATTAGATCTACTAATGTTAATGCGGTCTCTAAGGTACAAAACCAACGTTTTGACTGATGAGTATAACTTTGAAAGTCCATATGGAGAATAAAATTTAACTTTAAACAAGTATATTTTATATTAATTGGGCCAGGAAAAAGATATTATGAATAACTTCGATTCTATATTATTAATTTAGTCTTATAATTTTATAAATTTTTATATCAAAAAGAATATAAATTGTATTTAAATAAGATCAAACTAGTCATTTGATTATTATTAAATATTTAATTTTATTTTGTGTAAGCAAAAAATCCTAAATTAGTAGAAGTTAAATTATTTTATATAATTTAGTGAGAGCTGATTAATAAGTAATTTAATGATTTAGGCTAGTTTTATTTAAGTATAGTTTCTAAGCACAACCGTACCCTAAGCCGACACAGGTTCGTAGGTAGAGAATACTAAGGCGTAGAGCTAAAAGTTGTTAAGGAACTCGGCAAATTATCCTCATAAGTTCGACAAGAAGAGGAACCATGAAATCTAGTAAATTAATAACTCCTATTAATTTATTTATATGGTGGCACAAAATCGGAAGCCCCGACTGTTTACTAAAAACACAACTATCTGCAATTATGAAAATAATAGTATAGGTAGTGAGATTTGCCCAATGCCATATTAATAAGTAATAATAATGGGTAACTGTTTCTTTACAAAAAATTGGTTAATAGCGGTCTTAACTATGAGGATCCTAAGGTAGCAAAATAAATTGGCCATTAAATGTGGTCCGGTATCAATAATTTAACGATGGCTTCACTGTCTCTACAACTTGCTCAGTGAAATTGAATTACCCGTGCAGATGCGGGTTACCTCAAAGAGGACGGGAAGACCCCATGCAGCTTTACTGTAGCTAGTTATCATATAAAAAGTTCTATAACCTCGGTTATACAGATAATAGGGAGTCGATTAGACATCTATGGAAAACCTTAGATCTGAGGTGGAACTGGTATTTATCTTCTTAGATAGAAAATTTAAGAGGAAATAGCTGACTAGTTGGCAGTTTGACTGGGGCGGTCGTCTTTAATAGAGTAGCAAAGTACATCCAAATAGATTAAATTTTATTAATATTTTCTTTTTTATAATGGAAAATATACTTACAAATAATTTTATATTGTTAATTATTATTTTAATAATTACTTTAAAATCAATTTTTATAAATCATTTCTAAGGTATGCTAGACATTAAATGGAGGTTAATGAACCATGAAAGGTTCTGTAGGGTGCAATGACGGTAAGCATGCTTAACTGAAAGACTTAATAGTCGAACAGATACGTAAGTAGGGCATAGTGACCCTTTGCTATATTATGGAATAGACAGGGATCAATTGATAAAAGTTACGCTGGGGATAACAGCCTAATAGCCAGCGAGAGTACACATTGTCCTGGCTGTTTGGGACCTCGATGTCGACTTAATTTATCCTCCAGGGGCAAAACCTTGGAAGGGTTCGGCTGTTCGCCGATTAAAAAATTACATGAGTTGGGTTTAATACGACGTGAGTCAGTATGGTCCCTATCCTTTTGAGGGACAAATAGTAAAAAGGGGAAGACCTTCTAGTACGAAAGGACCAATAGGCTGTGTTTCTCTAGTGTACCAATTGTAATATTAAATAATTTGTAAATTAAGTTAATCATTTAACTTAACCAAATTATAAAACTTTGCATAGTTGGGTAGCCACAAACATATTAGATAATTACTGAAAGTATATCAAGTTCGAATCTATCCCCTAGATACTATCAATGGATTTCTCTTTGTTAACTATCACGAATGGTTATTATTACTTTCCTAATTTTAATCATTTCTTGAAATCGGTATAAATATATATACTACAATTTATACTATAGTATTCTATATTTGTAGAAAGTATTTAAAGATATAATGTATATAACGTATCTTTAACAATATTAATTATAATATTGTAATAATACACATAGAGATTAAAATTCATAAATAAAGAAATAGATCATTTCTTAGATAGGATGCAAATGAATTGATTGTAAAATCGTAAGTTTAGCATTACTAATTTTTAAAATAGACTTGATGTTTTAGGTTGTCAAAATTAAATTAATAAAAACAAATAATGATATTTGTTTAAAAATAAAAATATTTTTTAATACTTAATATTGAACTATTTTTTATAGTTATTATTTATTAATATAATAAATTAAGTATATTTTACTTAATTTCTAATATTAAAAGGAACAAAAAATTATTCTTCGATTTTATTAAAAAATATTTTATTACAAAACATGCAATAAAATTAGAATTTTAATAAAAGAATTGATTAAGATAAATCTTAGTATACCTATATTTTATCTCTTTTTATTTTTATTTAAGTATATACATATATATATTAAGTAAATAAATAAAAATTATAATTACAAGGTATTAACTTCAGTATTTTATGTAAATATAAATAATACTGTAAAATTAAACTAAGACTGATAGATTTAAAAAATTTTTAAATACAAACAATGTTACAAAATATATCAATTTTAAATACTTTATATAATGATGCACCTCAACCTTGGCAATATGGATTCCAAGATTCTGCTTCACCAGCCTTTACAGGTATTATTGATTTACATAATTCTATTTTCTTTTACTTAATTGTTATTTGTGTAGGAGTTTTCTGGGCTTTAGGTTCTATAGTTTACTTCTATAGTTATAATAAATCTCCTATTGTTCATAAATATCTTAACCATGGAACTTTAATCGAATTAATCTGGACTATAACACCAGCTATAATATTAACAATTATTGCTTTCCCTAGTTTTAGATTATTATATTTATTAGATGAAGTAACTTCACCAACTATAACAATTAAAGTAGTCGGTCATCAATGGTATTGGTCATATGAATATAGTGATTATGTAACAGAAAGTGGACAATCTATTGAATTCGATTCATATATGATCCCTGAATCAGATTTAGAGTTAGGTCAATTTAGATTATTAGATGTGGATAATAAAATGATTATACCTGTAGATTGCCATATCAGATTAATTGTTACAGGTGCTGATGTAATCCATAGTTTTGCTGTTCCATCATTAGGATTAAAAATTGATGCTACACCAGGTAGATTAAATCAATGTTCTATCTTAGCTGAAAGAACAGGTACTTTCTATGGTCAATGTTCAGAAATTTGTGGAACTTGGCATGGATTTATGCCTATAGCTGTAGAAGCAGTTTCAGTACAAGATTACTTAGCTTGGGTAGATTCAATGTAATAGTACTAATTAATTTCTTAATTTTTTTTTTTTAGAATTAGAATAATAATAATTTGCTCCCCTCCTAGAATTACTACAAAAAATAATTATTAATTTAATAGCATATATTAATTATTTTAATTGAAACAAAATTAGTTTATATTACACATATTAAAATTATATTTTAAAAGAGATTTATAGTTTAGAATATTTTAATTTTATTTTAAATTTAATTTAAGAATTAAGGGGAAATCTGATAATTGGTAATCAACTGTACTTGCACTACTGTAATGATAGTTCGAGTCTATCTTTCTCCAAATTATAAATATTTATTTATATTATTATTAATAATATTATTAATAAGCTTCGGTTGCTTAAGGGTTAAAGCGTTCGTCTGAAGATCGAAAGACAGTGGTTCGACTCCATTCCGAGGCATTTTTATATTTAATAAAGTTTAAATTTTTAGCCTGAATAGTTTAATTGGTAAAATTACTTACTTGTAATAAGTCGTTGGCGGTTCAAGTCCACCTTTAGGCAATAATAACACACTAAAAGAGTATGTAAAGAAAATATACACTAATTAAATAATAAATATATTAAAGTTTTATTTCTGAGTTATAGTATAACTGGCAAAACGTCTTCCTTTGGCGAAGAATTTCCTCGTTCGAATCGGGGTAACTCAAAATAGAGTTATATTCTAATATTTTTATATTAATTAATAGATAAAAAAATTTAATTTATAAATTTTTAATTAAATTAACCATAAATCGTTTAATCTCAAATTATATATTTTATTAATTTTAAAGTATGTAAGTTGGAAGTGTAACTCAAAGGGTAGAGTGTTTCACTTTTAATGAAACGGTTAAGAGTTCGAATCTCTTTACTTCCTTTCAAAATAATAATATTCTGTATATATATGTACTGTTTAAATTAGTAGTTTAATTTAATAATTAATTAAAGAGCATAGTATAATTGGTAATATAGTGATCTCCAAAATCGTTGTTAGGTGTTCGAGTCGCCTTGCTCTTGAAAAGAATAACTTAAAGGGTCCTTAGCTTAATAGGTAGAGTTTCTAATTGTCACTTAGTAGGATACCAGTTCGAATCTGGTAGGACTCGTAATAAATTAATTAAATAATAAATTAAATTATTTTTTTTTTAATATACTAATTAAAAGAGTAATATTATTTAAATTATAATATACGTTAGACACTATCTTTATATTATATATTATAACACAATATGTTAGCTGCAGCAAAATTCATCGGTGCAGGATTAGCTTGTTCAGGTTTAATTGGTGCCGGATTAGGTATCGGACAAATCTTTGCTTCATTAATCGCTTCTACTGCTAGAAACCCTCAATTAAGAGGACAATTATTTGGTTACGCAATTTTAGGATTCGCCTTAGCCGAAGCTACAGGATTATTCTCATTAATGATTGCTTTCTTATTATTATACTCATAATTAAAATTTTAATAAATACTAAATATTTATTAATTAGTTTTAATTAATTTAACTTTATCTCCCCTCCAAAAAATATATATATTGCATGTATTAATCTCTTTTTAATTAAGCTAATAAAATCTAAAAAGAGTATACAAATCTAACGAGTATAGTTAAGTTGGTATAACCTCTACCTTCCAAGTAGATGTGATCAGTTCGAGTCTGATTACTCGTATTACTACTTTACCCCCGTAGGGGAGGCTATATTTAATACTTTTTAAAAAAGGTTTATGTATTTTTATACGTCTTTTCTTAAAATGGAGGGGTTTCGATTTCTATAGGTTTTCTATTGTAATTTAACAATGATTTGATTTTATCTTCATCTCTTAAAGACCAATTTTTATTTTTAAATAAATTACAATATTTATTATAATCTTCAAGATTAACTTCAGATTTATTAAAATATTTGTCATAATTTGGTACTTGGCTAGAAATGAAATCAGCTGAAAATGTTTCGCTTTCAAATAATTTTCTAGGAAATACTTCTTTAGGTGTTTCAATTTTGAATGATTTACTTAAATTATTTAAACTACCTGGTAATAATAATAAACTATCTTTAATATTAAAACTAGATTTATTATAAGAAATTTTTATTTGAATAAATTTATCATCTCTTAACATAATCTCGGAATTAACTCCTTCTATACTTAATAATGGTTTCAATAAGAAATTAACATCAAATCCTGAAAGATTATGGAAATAAATATCTTTATCTTTTAATTTTAAATTAAATAAATCATTAAAGAATTTATTCATCATTTCTAACCAATTTGAGAAATCAGAAACATAATAGTTTTTTGATGTAATTCCATTAAAGAAAGCTAATGAATATGGTTCGAAATATCTTTTACCTTTATCATCAATTTTTGTTAAAGTTTCAATGTCTGCAGTATAAATATTATCTGTAAATGTTTTATCTAATTTAGCTTATTTTCTCCATATGGGATGTACATATCGGTAGAACCACCTGTATATGATTGTTTAATATCTCTATATGGTATACCAGTTATTATTGAAATAGTATATTTTTTTATATATCTAGCTCTATAAATTTTAAAACATAATGCAGGTAATGTAGGAGTTGTATTAACAAATTCCTAGATTTATAACAACCAATTTACCAGAAAATTCAGCTAATCATACTCCTTCAACCGTTGCAACGGTCAAATAATTTTAAAGAGGTTAAATTCCTTGAGTTAATAAGTTAACACAAACTTAATATGAACAAAACCTTTATAAAACTCACATTTACTTTCAATATAGAAAGTTTTCCAAACATTTTTCAAATAAGATTTAAAATTATAGTTAATTATATATATAATAATCTATTGGAGTTAAATCCGAATATTAAATATTTTTAAATTAAAGGGTAGAATCGGAGACTCGAACTCTGAACATCGTCGCCACAAGACGTCATTTTAACCAATTAAACTAATACTACCTCTTTTATATTTATAGTTAATCATTTGATTAATTAAATTGTTAACTTCTTTTCCTAAATTATATATATCTAAATATATTAGAGGGGATTTAAAATGTAAATTTAGCAAAAAAAAATATTTAATATAGCTAATATAATTAGCATTATGAATATTATACTGATATTTCTGATTAAATAATATCTATAAAATTTTCTTCTTAATTCAATAAATTTATATACTCTGGGATATCTATTTTTAATATTAAAATTTTATACAAAATAATTTTCAAAATATATACTTATCGAAGTTATATAAATAGATAGTTATAAAGAATATAGAGTTATTAATTATAGTAGTTATACTAGCTAATTCAGTTATTAATCTCTAATTATAATATATTAAGATAAAAGTGTAGAGAAAATTTTCTTTACAGTTTAATTTATTATTAAATTAATCTTAGGATGATTTCTGTTTAAGAAGAATAAAACTCTCTTCTATAATTAGACTAACTTAGTAAAGATCACTAAAGTTTTTAATAGATTTTCTATTTATAAAAATGATTTTTACAGTATACATTCTAA
Source organism: Xanthoconium separans (assembly GCA_038089695.1). Classification (NCBI taxonomy): domain Eukaryota; kingdom Fungi; phylum Basidiomycota; class Agaricomycetes; order Boletales; family Boletaceae; genus Xanthoconium; species Xanthoconium separans. The sequence goes on along the minus strand of JBBPLG010000247.1, from coordinate 15,172 downwards.
GTAATTTAGTTTAAATATTTAATTATCTTTAATTAAATAAACCCTAAATATCTCATTTAACGATAAATAATTTTATAAACAAATTGTTATTTATCTTATACTTTATTTCCAAAGATTAAATTTAAATGAAGTAGAGATAGTTCACTAAGAGCCAAAGAAATAAGAAAAATTTAAATTATAAATGCCACAATTAATTCCATTTTATTTTGTAAATCAATTATCTTTTGCATTTTTAGCTATAATTTATTTAATTTTTATAGTATCTAAATCTGTTTTACCTTATTTTACATTACAACAAGTAATAAGAGTATATATCACAAAATTAGCTAATACTAATAAATAATTAAAATAAATTAGTAAGGCCAAATTTTATATACTAGTTCTATAATACAAATTAAACAATTACTATTAACATGATCACGTATATCTTTATATTTATTATTGCATATATTTACACAAATATAAATCTAAATTAGATCTCACGTGTGAAAAGAAAAATAATATGCCTCCTCCCCCTTTTTATACCCTGATTAATTTAGCAACAAATGACAAACTCATATTTATAAAAAATATTCCAATTAACAAATTATTAAAAAGTACTAAATCTTTAAATTAAAATAAATTTTAATTAAATTAACTATCTTATTATAAAAAAATATATATTATATTTAATATTATATAACTTAAAAGAGTTAAGTATGTTTAATTTTAAAAACAAAAATTAAAATGGTAGAAGATGAACTGGATTAATCGCTCCCTTTGGGTGGGAGAAGAAGCGTGTTCGAGTCGCGCCTACCATATTTATGTAAATTTACAAATTATTAATTATATTTTATTGTTATTAGTATAAATTATGCACACATAGTTAATATGTTATTTATGAAAATATACTTATCCATATAAGGTGTTATGGCAGAGTGGTTATTGCGGGGTACTGTTAATACCTTATTCAGAGGTTCAATTCCTCTTGACACCTGAGTTACTCAAATTAATAAATAAATAATAATTAAAATAAAAGAAGTTAAAATTAATTAAATTTTCTTAAAAAAATAAAAAAGTAATATAACTTTGCAAACATGTTGAAATTTTGGTAAACAATCTCCTCTTAAGCAGGAGTGGAAGTAATTCCTTAAGAGTTCGAGTCTCTTTGTTTGTAATAATTGTTTCAATGATAGTGTACATAAAATATAAATAATCTTTATTATATTTCTACTATGCGATATAGTGTAAAGGTATGCACGACAGTCTCATGAACTGTAAGTTTTGGTTCAAACCCAAAATTCGCACATTTTTAATTTTCTTAGGTCTTTTAGTATAATGGTAGTACATTATCCCTTCACGATAATAGTACCAGTTCGAATCTGGTAAAGACTAAAAAGTAATTAATTTAATTATTATTAATAAATATATAAATAATAATAATTAAATTGGTAACAATATTACATATAGCTATAATAATATTGTATATTTACAACGCTTAGAGGAATAGTAATCATTTGGTAAGATAAGGCAATTGCTAATTGTTCTGAGGAAACTCTGGGGTGTTCGAATCGCCTCTATTCCGATTTTAAATATTTAAGATAAAAGAGAATAAAATATTTTATCTATTAAAAAAAAAATTATAATTTCTTAAAAAAATAAAATATTTTTATAAAAAATTATTAATAAGTATTCTATTTTTTAGAATAGAATATATAAGGGCTTAATTAGATTGTTTTAAATTCTTAAAACTTAAAAAGTAAATAATTTAAATTTGAATTGGCTATTTTCTACTAATGCTAAAGAAATTGGAACACTTTACTTAATTTTCTCAATATTTGCAGGTATGATAGGAACTGCATTTTCTGTTCTTATTAGAATGGAATTAATGTCTCCAGGAGTACAAATATTATCAGGAGATCATCAATTATTTAATGTAATTATTAGTGCTCATGCATTCATAATGATTTTCTTTATGGTTATGCCTGGTCTAGTAGGTGGATTTGGTAATTACTTATTACCTGTACAATGTGGGGCTCCAGATATGGCTTTCCCTAGATTAAATAATATAAGTTTCTGGTTATTACCTCCTTCATTAATTTTATTATTATTAAGTTCTTTAGTTGAACAAGGAGCAGGAACAGGGTGGACAGTATATCCTCCATTATCTTCAATTCAAGCACATTCAGGTGGTAGTGTAGATTTAGCTATCTTTAGTTTACACTTAGCTGGTATATCTTCATTATTAGGTGCAATAAATTTCATAACAACAGTATTAAATATGAGAACTAATGGAATGAGTCTACATAAATTACCTTTATTTGTATGGGCTATTTTTGTAACTGCTATTTTATTATTATTATCATTACCAGTATTAGCTGGTGCTATTACTATGTTATTAACAGATAGAAACTTTAATACTAGTTTCTATGATCCAGCTGGAGGTGGTGATCCTGTGTTATATCAACATCTTTTCTGGTTCTTTGGTCACCCTGAAGTTTACATTTTAATTATACCTGGTTTTGGTATTGTTAGTCACATTGTATCAACTTTCTCAGGTAAACCAATCTTTGGATATTTAGGTATGGTATATGCTATGTTCTCTATTGGTATTTTAGGTTTCTTAGTTTGGTCTCACCATATGTTTAGTGTAGGGTTAGATGTTGATACAAGAGCTTACTTTACTGCTGCTACAATGGTTATTGCTGTTCCCACTGGGATAAAAATATTCTCTTGGTTAGCTACTTTATATGGTGGTAGTTTAAGATTTACTACACCTTTAATCTTTACTTTAGGATTCTTAGCATTATTCACAATAGGAGGATTAACAGGGGTAGTATTATCTAATGCTAGTTTAGATATTGCATTACATGATACTTATTACGTAGTTGCTCACTTCCACTATGTATTATCAATGGGAGCTGTATTTGCTCTATTTGCAGGATTCTATTATTGGGCACCTAAAATAACAGGTAAAACATATAACGAATTCTTAGGTCAAGTACACTTCTGGACATTATTTATTGGAGTTAACTTAACTTTCTTCCCTCAACATTTTTTAGGTCTTGCTGGAATGCCTAGAAGAATCCCTGATTATCCTGATGCATTTGCTGGATGGAACGCTATATCTAGTTTTGGATCTTTAATTTCTGTAGTTGCTACTGTATTATTCGGTTATATTATTTATGATATTTTCGTAAATGGAAAAGAAGTAAATAATAATCCTTGGGCTATCCCTGCTTACTTCACATCATTGTCACAATACGATGCTGAAGCTGAATCAGCTAATACATTAGAATGGTCATTAGCTAGTCCAATACCATTCCACGCCTTTAATATGTTACCTGTACAATCTTAATTTTTATTTTAAATAATAAATTTATAACATAAATAATTTTAATCCCCTCCCTAGATTAAATTAATAATATTATTGCAATATTTGTTAGAATATTAAAGTTATAATTTTCATAAAATTTAATAAATATTATAATTAACTGGTTTTAAATAAAGATTACTTAATTTTATTATTAACATAATCATAAAAAATAAGAAATATTATTATATTTTGCATAGTTATAGTAAAACTCATTTTTAACTAAAAGTATAAGTAACTTAATTTTTAATCTTTTATATGTAGATTAAGTATTTATTAAAACTAAGCACACAATTAAAATAAAAAAAATTTAAATATAAAAATGTTATTAAATAACTTAAATAATTTATTTATAAATTCTCCATTAGAACAATTTGAAGTAGTTAGTTTAGCTAGCTATAATTCTCCTTTATTCTTCAATACTTCTTTTACTCTGACAAATTCAGCTTTATTTACAGTATTAGTATTATCTTTAATTTTATTTTTACATAAAAATAGTGGAAAAGATAAAACTAATTTAAATTTTAATACAAAAATGAAATTAATACCAAATAAAGAAAGTATCTTATTAGAAAGTTTATTTGCAAGTATCAATAGTATAGTAAGAGATCAAATAGGTAGAGAAGTTTATTTACCTTTTATCTATTCTTTATTCTTATTTATTTTATGTTCTAATTTAGTTGGTAATATACCTTATACATTTTCTATTACTACCTCAATAATAATATCAATAGGATTATCATTTACTATATTAATAGGTGTGACTATATTAGGTTTATCTATCCATAAAATTCACTTTTTCTCATTCTTTATACCTTCTGGTACACCTTTAGCTTTAGTTCCTTTATTAGTTTTAATTGAATTAATTAGTTACTTAGCAAGAGCTTTCTCATTAGGTATAAGATTATTTGCTAATATGGTAGCTGGACATACATTATTAAAAATCTTATCTACATTCTTATTCAAAATGTTCTCAGGTGGATTAATTATATTTGTATTAACTTTAATACCATTTGCTTTATTCTTAGCTATTACTGGATTAGAATTAGCTGTATCATTTATCCAAGCTTACGTATTTGTTCTTTTAGTATGTTCTTATATTAAAGATGCTATAGAATTACATTAATCTTAATTTATTTTTAAATTCCCCTCCGAAGGGTTTATACCTTTAAATAAAAATTCTAATTAATATAAAATTTTTAAAGTAAATTTAAACTCTAAAAGAGAGTTTAGAAGTCTAAAACTGGGATTTAAATTTGCGTTTATTATTTACTTAATATTTTTAATATACACAAGCTAAATTTAGGAAGGTTCAAGGTATAAATTAATTATTATTAATTTTATTAAAAATAAAGTTTTAGTATAAAATACAAAGTAATTTGATGGGATTTTTAGAGAAAATGTTAAATTAGATTAATAATAAAAATTTAAATTTTTATAAAATCTAACACTAAAGTTTGTTATTTTTAACTTAATTTAATTTTGAAAATAGAAAACCTTTATTAAACCTAATATTAATATTAGATCAATCAGAAAAATTTATATTAACAAAAACTGTCTTATAGATATTTATTCTAACTCCTTATTATAACTTAGTAAGAATTATTTATTTATAATTACTTTTTAAACTGAAATAGTTAAATGGTAGAACGTACCCTTCATGATGGTAAAATAAAGGTTCAATTCCTTTTTTCAGTATACAAATATAGTAGTATAAATGTTATCAGTATGAGTTTCTTGTATAAAATACACAGAGAGTATTAACATTTATATTTTAAATAGGGCAGAATCAGAGACTTGAACTTATATTTTCTGATTACGAATTCATATCGGATAGAAGTATAAATACTTTTTATAAACTTAGGTTAAGCGTTATTAAAGAAAATTTAGGAGGTTTTCTTCTTTTCATCTAAGTTGTTTCTAATCATTAGTATAAGATAATTGTCTATGGTATTTATCCCCACTATTTATTTAAAATAATAAATAAATATTAAAGAAAAATATCTGTAATATAAAAGTAGTTAATTTAAATTAAAAAAAATTACTAATAAATAATAAAATAACTAAAACTATAAGAATAGTTAAATTTTAATTACGGGTTAAGTTTACAGATGGTTCTGTAGTAAACCTGCAAAGTTTAATAAAATAAAGGTTCAATTCCTTCTTAACTCTTTAATAAATTCTCTTAGTTCAATGGTTAGAACATCATTCTTCTAAAGTGTTAATTTTGGTTCGAGTCCAAAAGAGAATAAATAAAAATATAAATCTAATTTAGATTTAAAATATTGTCACAGTGTAAAAATATTAATATAAGTATTTTATTGATAATTCTAATAAGATAATTAATAATACTTATTTATTATAGAATAAAAAATTTTAATAAACTTATGTATATTAACTTAATTTTATCGTGATTTTAAATCATATTGTTTGTAGTATTTAATTCTAAATACTTATTTTGCAATTACTCTTATTATTTTTAATAAAACAAAATTAAGGGTAGATTCTGAGAATATATTAAATATAATAAATTTAATGATAAATAATTATTTAATGACTATTATTAATATATTAATTAATTTAATTGATGTATTAACTGTTATATTACCTATGTTATTATCAGTAGCTTTTATGACAATTGTAGAAAGAAAACAATTAGCTGCACACCAAAGAAGAGTTGGACCTACTGTAGTAGGTTATTATGGTATAATGCAACCTTTTGCGGATGCTTTAAAACTAATTTTGAAAGAAACTGTTATACCTAGTCAATCTAACAAAGTATTATTCTATTTAGCTCCTGTTTCTACTTTAATTTTTAGTTTATTAGGATGGGGAGTAATCCCATTTGGTCAAGGGTTAACTTTATTTGATTTTTCATTAGGGATTTTTTATACCTTAGCCTTATCTTCATTAGGAGTATACGGAATATTATTTGCAGGATGGTCTGCTAATTCAAAATATGCCTTTTTAGGGTCTTTAAGATCAACTGCTGCTATGATCTCATATGAATTAATATTAAGTTCTGCTATTTTAATAATTATCTTATTAGCAGGCTCATTTAATTATTCAACTATTATTGAAGTACAACAATCAGTATGGTTTATAATCCCATTATTACCTGTATTTATATTTTATTTTATTTCAATTTTAGCTGAAACAAGTAGAACACCATTTGATTTACAAGAAGCTGAATCTGAATTAGTTGCTGGTTTCTTCACTGAACACTCTTCAGTGCCTTTTGTATTTTTCTTTTTAGCTGAATATTCTTCTATTGTTTTATTTAGTTGTATAACAGCTATATTATTCTTAGGAGGATATAATTTACCAGAAATAATAGTTAATGGATCAATTATAAATTTACAATCTATTATTTTAGGTTTAAAAACTTGTATTTTCTGTTTCTTATTTGTTTTATTTAGAGCTACTTTACCTAGATTAAGATATGATCAATTAATTTCTTTATGTTGGATTAATTTATTACCTATAGCTGTAGCTTTCATTATATTAGTCCCAAGTATATTAATAGCATTTGATATAGCACCTTACTAAATTAATTAAAGACTGAGATTAACTTTACTAATTATAGTAAAGAGACTGTAACTATTTAAATAAACTTTTATTGAATTTTTTATTAATTTATACGACTATTAAATTACTGTGTTAGTATATTACGTATACTAATTTAATATTAATTATCCCTCCAATTAGAAAGAGGTTATCTAAATTTTAAATTAAGTAAATTTATAAATAAGAATAAAATTTTTAAAAGAAGCTAATTAAATATCTGTATTTTTCATAAAAACACCAGAAAAGAATTAATAATATTTACTTTAAAAAATATTATTAATTGAATATAAAATAATAGAAGCCTATAATTTAATGGTAGAATGTTATCTTGATGAGATAATCGTAGAAGTTCAAATCTTCTTGGGCTTATATTTTACAATTATTATTTATAATTAATTAAAAATAAAAAGAATTATTGTTACAGTGAATACAAATTATATTTTATCAAATTATAATCTTATATATTCTAAAAATTAAAATTAAAAATATTATATTTTAGTCAGTGAATTATAATAACTGCTAATTTAATTATTACTAAAATTTTAGATAATAATTAAATTTAATTATTACTTAAAATCAAAATTTATTATGAGATTACTTAAAAGCCATTCTTTACTTAGATTAATGAATTCTTATGTAGTAGATTCACCTCAACCATCAAATATATCATATTTATGGAATTTTGGTTCATTATTAGCTACTTGTTTAGTAATTCAAATTTTAACAGGATGTTTCTTAGCTATGCATTATCAACCGCATGTGGATTTTGCTTTTAATAGTGTAGAACATATTATGAGAGATGTTAATAATGGATGGTTAATCAGATACATTCATGCTAATGTCGCTTCTTTCTTCTTTATTTTTGTTTATGGACATATAGGTAGAAATATCTATTATGGTTCATATAAATCACCTAGAATATTAGTTTGGTCAATTGGAGTTATTATTTTAATTTTAATGATGGCTATTGCCTTCTTAGGTTATGTGTTACCTTATGGTCAAATGAGTTTATGGGGTGCTACTGTTATTACTAATTTATTAAGTGCTATTCCTATATTTGGTCAAGATTTAGTAGAATTAATTTGGGGTGGATTCTCAGTATCTAATGCTACATTAAATAGATTCTTCTCATTACACTATATTTTACCATTTTTATTAGCAGCTTTAGCTTTAGCTCACTTAATTGCTCTTCACACACATGGGTCAAATAATCCTAACGGTATCTCATCAAATGGTGATAGATATGCAATTCATCCATATTATATGTTTAAAGATCTTATAACTATATTCTTCTTCTTCTTAGCTTTATCAGTATTGGTATTCTATTATCCTAATTTATTAGGACATAGTGATAATTATATTGAAGCTAATCCTATGAGTACTCCTGCAAGTATTGTGCCAGAATGGTACTTATTACCTTTTTATGCTATATTAAGATCAATACCTAATAAATTATTAGGAGTATTAGCTATGTTTGGTTCATTATTAATATTATTAATATTACCTATTGTAGATGTCTCAAGACAAAGAGGAAGTCAATTTAGACCAGCTATGAAAGTAGCTTTCTGGTTCTTTGTGTTTAATTTCTTCATCTTAATGTGGATTGGATCACAACATCCTAATGAGCCTTTTGTGTTTATTGGACAAGTATCTACGTTCTTTTACTTTGCATGGTTCGTATTAATTGTACCTGTAATTGGTTTAGTTGAAAATACTTTAATAGATATAGCTACAGAATAAAAAAATAAATAAATAAAACAGTATAAAGCTTATATTTATATTTTACTCCCTCCTTATTAATTTTTGTTTTTATAAAAATACCAAATTAAAAGTAATATATAATATAATTTATTTATATTATTCTTAAGCAATCTACTAAAAACAAAAATATGATGTGTTTTTTTAAACAATATTTTACATTAAAAAATAAATAAATTTATCTCAGTATATTAAATAATTAATTTTTATAAATTAACAATAACTTTATAAAGTATTTATAGATAATTTTAAAATTTAATAAATATATAGAATAGAACTTATATTAAAGTTTACTTTTTTAACTTAGTAAAATAGGTTAAACTATTAATAATATTTTAACCTGTAAATTGGTTATTTAAACTTTATTATTATATTAATTTTCTAATACTTATCATATTTATTTATTATGTGTAATATTCGTAGAATGTCATTTTGTTTCTTTGAATTTATAATTTTTGTCGAATTTTTAATTTATTATGATAAAATCATATAACTTTCAATTTTTTCCTTATCATTTAGTAGAAATGTCTCCATGGCCTTTAGTATTAAGTTTTGCTTTATTAAATTTAACTATTGGAGCTGTAATGTATATGCAAGGTTACTATTCTGGTGATCTTATATTAGAATTAGGATTTATTTTAACTTTAGGTGGTATGACTTTCTGGTTTAGAGATGTAGGTAATGAAGCTACATTAGGAGGGCATCATACAAAACAAGTTAAAAAAGGTTTAGAAATTGGATTTATACTTTTCGTTGTTAGTGAAATTTTTGCTTTCTTAAGTATTTTCTGGGCTTTCTTCCATTCTAGTTTATCTCCTGCAATTGAAATAGGAGGGGTGTGGCCACCTCAAGGAATAACACCCTTAAATCCTTTTGCTATACCATTATTGAATACAATATTATTAGTATCTTCAGGTGCTTTTGTAACTTATGGACACCATGCATTAATTAATGGGAATAGAAAAAATACTTTAATAGGTTTAGAATTAACTGTATTATTTGCTGTTCTTTTCACTTTCTTACAATATTTAGAATATGCTAATTCAACTTTCTCAATATCAGATTCAGTATTTGGTAGTGCTTTCTTCTGTTCAACAGGATTACATGGTATTCATGTAATAGTTGGTACTATTTTTATTGTAGTACAATTAGTTAGAACTATAAATTATCATATAACAAATACTCACCACCAAGGATGTGAATCAGCTATTTTATATTGGCATTTTGTAGATATAGTTTGGTTATTCTTATTTATTGCTGTATATTACTGGGGAGGATTATAATTTATAATGTTAATAACAGAAGAAATTTAATTATTTATAATTACTTAACTTCTGTTTTAATATTAGTTTATTTAAATTTTATTTTAAATTCACCTCTGTTTAATTATATATACAAAAATGGCAAAGATTAACAATTATAATAATTTTAAGAAAAGTTATTATATATAATAATAATTAACTTATAAATAACATTATTAATTTATTTAATTACTTTTATTTAACCAAAATTTAACCCCCATTCTATTTAAATTATAAAATAAGAAAAGGAAATAAAAATTATTTTATTAAAAAGTAAACTATATAAGAATATAATTTACTTTTTCAATTATTTATCCCAAAATTATTTTAATAAAATTTTAATAATTTAGATAAATAATTAGAGTTATTAAATGTCCTTAAGGATTATAAAGCTTTTTCCATTTATGAATCTATCAATATTATTATTTTTAATTGGTATTTTAGGATTTATTTTAAATAGAAAAAATATTATCTTAATGATTATTGCTATAGAGATTATGCTTCTTGCTGTTACTTTATTAGTGTTAATTAGTTCATTTGGATTTGATGATAATATAGGACAAACTTTCAGTATATATATTATATCAATAGCTGGAGCTGAATCAGTGATAGGTTTAAGTATTTTAGTAGCTTTTTATAGATTAAGAGGAAATATTTCTATTAGATCTTAAAATTTTATGTATTTATCAATATTAATTTTACCTTTATTAGGATCTTTTGTATCTGGATTTATGGGTAGAAAAATAGGTATAACAGGATCTCATATAATTACATGTACTTGTTTATCTATTTCTTCTTTATTAGCTACAATTGCATTCTATGAAGTAGGTATATGTGGTTCTCCTGTATCAGTTTATTTATTTAATTGGATAGATTCAGAATTTATGTCTATATCCTGGGAATTCTTATTTGATCAGTTAACTGTTTCTATGTTTATTCCTGTGTTATACATCTCAACATTAATTCATATTTATACAACTTCTTATTTAGCTGAAGATCCACATAATCAAAGATTCTTTTCTTATTTATCATTATTCACTTTCTTCATGTTATTATTAGTTTCAGGTGCTAATTATTTCGTAATGTTTATTGGTTGGGAAGGTATTGGAGTAGTTTCTTATTTATTAATTAATTACTATTTTACTAGAATTCAAGCCAATAAAGCTGCTATTTTAGCTTTAACTATGAATAGAGTAGGTGATATGGGTTTAAGTATAGGATTCTTTGCGTTATTTGCCTTATTTGGATCAGTTGATTATTCAACAATTTTTAGTTTAGCACCTTTTATGAATGAAACAGCTATAACTATAATTAGTTTATTATTATTAATGGGAGCTATGGCTAAATCTGCTCAAATTCCTTTACATTCTTGGTTACCTGGTTCAATGGAAGCTCCTACACCAGTTAGTGCTTTATTACATGCTGCTACACTAGTTACAGCTGGTTTATATTTATTAATCAGATCTTCTGCTATTTTAGAGTATAGTTCTACTGCTTTATTAATTATTACTTTAATTGGAGCAAGTACAGCTTTCTTTGCAGCTACATGTGGGTTAGTACAAAATGATTTAAAAAGAATAATCGCTTTCAGTACAATTTCTCAATTAGGTTATATGGTAATGGCTGTAGGTTTAAGTCAATATAATGTAGCTTTAATGCATGTAGTAAATCATGCTTTCTTTAAAGCATTATTATTCTTAGGTGCTGGTGCTGTAATTCATAGTTTTGCTGATGAACAAGATATTAGAAAAATGGGTGGTTTAATTAAATTTTTACCATTTACTTATACAACTATGTTAGTAGGATCTTTATCTTTATTAGCTACTCCATGGTTAACAGGTTTCTATAGTAAAGATTTAATAATAGAGTTAGCTTATGGACAATACAGTTTTTCAGGAATTTATGCTTATATTTTAGGAAGTTTAACAGCTGGTTTAACAGCTTTTTATTCATTCAGATTAATAAGTTTAGTATTCTTAACTGTACCAAATGGTATTAAAAATGTTTATTTAAATTCTCATGAATCTAATTTTGCCGTTGTTATTCCTTTATTTATTTTAGCTTTATTTAGTATATTCTTTGGATTCGTTTTCTCTGATTTATTTGTTGGAGTAGGTTCTGATTTCTTTGCTAATTCTATTTTTATTAATCCTAATAATATTTCTATTATTGAAGCTGAATTTAGTTTACCTTTAATAATTAAATTATTACCTACATTCTTATCAATATTCGGAGCTACAAGTGCTATATTCTTATATCATGTATATCCTGAGTTTATTGTAAATTTAACTGATTCTACTTTAGGTAGAAAAATTTATACTTTCCTTAACGGAAAATATTTCTTTGATGTAATTTATAATTATTATATCATTTCAGCTGGATTATTTACAGGTAATACTATATCTAAAGTATTAGATAGAGGGGTAATTGAATTATTAGGTCCTTATGGATTAGCTTCTGTTTTAGAAAATACTGCTAATAATATTGCTAAATTAGATACTGGTGTTATTACTACTTATTCATTATATATAACTATAGGAATATTATCATTAGTTTTCTTAGTATTTGCACCTTTATTATTTGATACTTATATTATATCTGAATTTAGATTAATTGTAATTTATATCTCAGCTTTATTCTTTTCATTGTTACCTAGTTTATCTAACAAACCTTAATTAAAATTAAAACTATAAAAAAAATAATTACTCTCCATATTAAATAATAATTATTAAAAAATAAAACTTTAAAATATAACCTAGTTATTAATATAATTAAATATATAAATTATTTAATTAATGTGTATTTAGATTATACATTAAAATAATTAGACAAAATACTACATTTAGGAAATAAAAAATAAAGACACACAATAAAAACAATATATAAACAAAAGAAATATGTTAACATTATTATTAATTATTCCTGTAATAGGTTCTCTATTTATTTTATCTATTCAAGAAAATACTGTAAATAGTAATTCAAAAATGAGAACTATTGCTATCACTACTTCTTTAATTAATTTATTAATTTCTATTTTCTTATGGTTAAATTTCGATTCTAATACAACTCAGTTTCAATTTGTTTCAGAATTTGATTATTTAACTTTTGGACATTTAAATTTTGGAGTTGATGGTTTATCTTTATATTTTGTATTATTAACTACTTTCATTACTCCTATTGCTATCATTTCTAATGCTTATAATATTAATTCTAACTTGAAATTCTTTTTAATTGCTTTCTTAATTTTAGAAACTTTACAATTAGCTTTATTTTTAGTTTTAGATTTATTATTATTTTATATCTTCTTTGAAAGTGTATTACCTATCTTATTTATAATAATAATTGTATATGGATCAGGAGAATTTAGATTTAGATCAGCAAATTTATTTTTCTTATATACATTATTTGGATCTTTATTTATGTTATTAGCTATATTACAAATTTTTAATTTAGCAGGTACTACAGACTTTCAATTATTATCATTAGTTGAAATTAATGCAGATGCACAAAAAATTTTATGGTTAGCTTTCTTCTTAGCTCTTTCTATTAAAACACCTTTATGGCCTTTCACAGGTTGGTTATATAGAGCTCATGCAGATAGTCCTTTAGCTGGATCTATTTTATTAGCTGCTACTATATTAAAATTTGCTACATACGGTTATATGAGAATATTAATTAATTTATTACCTGATGCTACAAATTATTTTGGACCTTTGGTTCAAACTATTGCTATTATTACTTTAATTTATGCATCTTTAACTACAATTATACAACAAGATACTAAAACTCTTATTGCTTATTCCAGTATTGCACATATGAGTGTAGTTATTTTAGGATTATTCTCTAATAATATACAAGGTATTGAAGGTGCTATTTTATTAGCTTTAGCTCATGGGTTTGTTTCTCCTGCTTTATTTATTTGTGTAGGTGGAATTATATATGAGAGAACAGGTACTAGAATTATTAAATACATTAGAGGTTTAGTAACCTATATGCCTATTTTCTCTATTTTATTCTTTATATTTACATTATGTAACACAGGTATACCTTTAAGTTTAAATTTCCTAGGAGAACAATTATCATTAATTGGAATATGGGAAGTTAATCCTATAATTTCAGCTTTAGGTGCTACAGGTATAGTATTCTCTGCATGTTATTCTATCTTTTTATATAATAGAATCTCATATGGAACTTATTCACCTAATATGAAAAATGTAATTGTATTAGATATCACTAGAAGAGAATTTATTATATTAATTTCTTTATTAATACCTACAATATTATTAGGTATATTCCCTAATGTAATATTAGATTCAATCCATGTATCAGTATCCTCTTTATTATATAGTATATAATAAATTAATTATTTATATGCTAATAATATTATTATTTTCATAGTTCTTATTATTTACATTATTTAATTTACTCTCCTCTTTCCTTATTATGTGTAAATCTTTTTTAAAAGTATGAGCTGACAATATATTTTACAGATATTAAGGATACAAACTCATATTAATATAATTAAAATATTATTTAATACTTAAAATTAGTAAGTATTTATTATTTTTCAGCTTTTCAATTTAATAATTTTTATATAGTATCGTATCCCATATATTAACATTAAAAATTATTACTTAATGGATTATTAAATAAGTAAATAAGTAGATATTTTCTATTTGATCAAATCACGTAGTTAATTATTCACTTGTTTATATTTTTTCGACTATGTTTAATTAAGTTAGTAAAATAACAAAAAATTTTAGCAAACAAAAATTTGGAAAATAATCAAAAAAACACAGGTAAATTAATACCTTTATTCTATTCAAGTTTAAAACAAAAATTATATTTATCTATGTCTACAAATCAAAAATATAAAGGAACTGAACATAATCCTTCATATGTCATAGGTAATTTTAATAATTTATTTAAAAATAACTCTAAAACAAAAATGATTTTTTTTAGAAGAAAATTAAAAAATTTACAAGTTTTTAGTAAACAAGTAAAAAATTCTCAACTAGAAAATAATTCTTTAGATTTAGTAAATATAACAAAAGAACAATTAAATACAAAACCTATAATAAAAATAAATTCCAGAGTAAATAATGTAATTCAAATTAATGAGAACATGGTAAATAAATATGTGGATAATAATATTATTGATAGAGTAAAATTCCCTTTAAATTTATTAGTTAAT